>JAXGGA010017967.1:0-23094 GCA_038373865.1 Uloborus plumipes | reverse complement strand
ATTGCAATTTCACCATTAATTCTCTACGACAATTTTTATTGGCTTCATTATCTGCCAGAAGTTGCAGCGCAGTGTCGAAATCTATAAAGAAAAGTCCAGCGTAAGTTGGTGTAGTCCCTGCCGGAGGTTGCAAGTTCCCGATCATATGGTACACTTGACCATGTAGCTTAAAACAATATGGACCTCAACCAGGAATGTTAACTGAGTCCACTTTGACTGAAGCGAAGGCCAAAGCATTGTTAAATTGTCTAATATTGTCTAGGTAGTTCTTAGTGTTGCTATCATTTCGCTCTATAAGGGTTTGAAGCTCTTCACAAACTTCAATTGGCTCTAACCGAACCTTTCCTTTGTGGCAGCACATAGTAGCTGTATTTTCACTATACTCCCCTGGAAACAACTTTGCAGCGCAATGAACACACACTTTGTCCATATCACCAACACTATGAGTTTCCACTTGATATTCCTGAAGGAAAAGACGTGCAGAACAGTAACTGTTTGGAAGCTTGTGCTGTTGCCTTCTTGCATTGATGGCTTGACGCAGGTGAAGTAGATAAGATGATGACACAAAGTTGTTTGGTTGCTCTTGTTGACGTCGAGCATCGAGCTCTTGTTGTCTATGATTACGCTGAACCTGTATTCGCTCTTGACGACGAATCTTTCTTCTTCGCTCTGTGACTTGTTCCAGTGTTGCAGAATGCCCTCTGACTAGTGGCCTTCCTGTTAGTCCGCCTGTTGGTACCCTGTTCCTTGGCATTGTAAAATCTTGTGCGTTTGTACACCATCGCCATCAACTGCCGTCGTTCTGACAACTTTTCAAAGAGATCAAAGACACGTTCACTTTTACAACTACTACAAAAGTGATACCCTATATTAAAATCAAATACCCAAGGCTACTACTAAACTAAATACTAACGTTATCGCAAAACTACCATAGTATTTTGAAACAATAAAAGTTACAATTAAGGTTTACCGAGCTAAGCCTTGGCTTGAAATGTCGCATTTAAAATTGATTTGAACAACAATGTAACGATTTTAACGTTTGAGCAAAAAATTTAACTTTTTCAAACTTCAATCGCTTATAAGTCGCTTAAACGTGGATTTTCGAGATTCTCGTTACGCGGCGCTAGCGGAGAAACGTTCTAAAGAACGCATTTTTTTTAATCTTTCGAATGAAATCAAAATGGAGACGATACGACAATTATTTCGCTAGATAGAGTCAATTTTGTGCCCAAAAATTGAAGTTCGAATAAAAAACGAACCGACAATTTTTAGAGTGTGGGTCTAATTTTCGTCAATAGCCCGCGGGATAAGCTTCAAAATCATAAATTTTCTTGCAATTCGATAAAGAAATGAGCGAGTTTCGACCGGGTATAGGATTCGGCTTAGAGAAATAATATATGGAGATAATTGTATGCATTATCTTGACATGACTAAACTCCCCGTTGCAAATAAAGAAGCGAAATCTTACACACTAGTACTCCTAGAATGTTGTGTTCTGAAACCCATACAAGAATATTCACGTTTTTCATTGCTAAGATAACAAGAAGTTCTGTCAAGAACTAAACGAGCCTACTTTCCCGTACATCGACATCGGCATTAGCATCTGATCAATATTCTCTTGATTATCTGAAACTAAAAATTATGTCAAACATATCTTTATAGCACTTAAAGCTGATTTCTGAAAGCAAAATATACCCCTCTCATCAGATAAAATAGACACGTAAAAAGTAAATAAACGAGTCAATAAAGTTTTGTCGCACCTTTTAAAGAATAACTGTTATAGTTCTTCCGTAGAAAAATTCCACAATCGTTTTCAAAAGAAAAAAAAATAAATAAATAAAATAAAAGTACAAAGAACTTCAAAACACATTTTATCAAAGAAAGAAAAAAAAAGTCGTTCGTTAATAAAATGTCTTGAATTTCATTTTTAATCCGTTGCCAGTTGTTAAATATAAATAAGGAATAAAATGCTCTCGTGAATGAAAAATTTTTGTTGACAAAAAAAAATCGTCTGATAAAAAAAATAATAATAATAAATTAAACAAAACAAATAAATAAACAAAAAATCGTCTGCCCAGTCAGTCATTTTTTCTGAGCCTGCATTTCCGCCATGTTTGCGGAGTCGGAGTCGGAATCAGAGTCCTCACAGAAGATTATTCAGAAAAGTACTTTACAATACATTATTTATCAAAACCATTTTCTTACAAAGTTAGTTTGAAGGAAATCCGCCTTGAAGTTCAGAATCAACATTCAATTTAAATTTCTCCGTAGGCGCTCATGTTAAAATTTTTTCTGAACGGTTCATCATTGAACGAAAAATGGTTCAAATTGAAAAGTGAAATATAGGAATGAGCCTCTCCAAGATCTTTCGAACAAAAAAAAGTTTATTCAATTCGGACGGTTCACTTAAAAGTTATTAGGTGGGGAAAGGTTGTTTGAACGGTTCAATGTTGAACGAAAAAAATGTTCAAATTGAAAATTTAAATACGGTAATGAAGCATCCTTGCCGAGATCTTTTGAACAAAAAAAAGTTTGTTTAAATCGGACTGTTCATTCAAAAGTTATTAGGTGTGAGGGCTTATTTGAACGGTTCAATGTTGAACGAAAAATTGTTCAAATCGGAAATTTAAAAACGGGTATGAAGTATCCTTGCCGAGATCTTTCGAACAAAAAAAAGTTTGTTTAAATCGGACGGTTCACTCAAAAGTTATTAGGGGTGAGAGCTTGTTTGAACGGTTCAATGTTGAACGAAAAATTGTTCAAATCGAAAATGTAGATACGGGAATGAAGTATCCTTGAAAAGATCTTTCGAACAAAAAAAAGTTTGTTCAAATCGGACTGTTCATTCAAAAGTTAGTATCGCGGGACCGGTTGTTTGAACGGCTCAAAGTTGAACCAAAAATTGTTCAAATCAAAAAATCAAATATGGGAATGAGCTGTACTCGCCGAGATCTTTCCAACAAAAAAAAGTTCGTCCAAATCGGAATGTTCATTCAAAAGTTATTAGGGGGGGACAGACAGACCGACAGACCGACCGACCGACAGACCGACCGACCGACCGACAGACCGACACACAAATTCCCCATCTCAATACCCTACTTTCAAATTTTTAATTTTTCGATATTTATTTCATTGTTTTGTTTCTTTTTGACTTTTTTTTACTTGGCGATATTTTTTTTACTTGGCGATATTTTTTGGACTTGGCGACATTTTTTAGATGCATTAAGCCAATTTTAATGCTTTTTTCGTCTCTTTTATTTTTAACGGGAAAGTAGGCTAAAAATAGATCAACCTACGAAACTTGTATTTGTGTGAACTTTTATTGCTTCTTCATTAAAATAAAACTGTGGCGACCACCATTCAATTAGCGATACATATGTAAAATAGAGATTCAGAGATAATATTGATTGGTAGCTACCTAAGTTGCCAAGCAACCAGTAACCTTGTTCTTGACCTAGTAAACGGAGAACGCCGTCTTTCGTTTTTTTTTTAAATCTTCGTCCATTCAAATATCGTGCGTGGGTGGTTTCGAATTTAGAAGCATTTGTTCGAGTAATAGAATGGAACATAAATAAATTATAACTAGTAATTGAAACAGCACTTGGGCTAGAAATAAACATTTGGAACGGTACTGTATGGCAGAAGTTAATTTTTGGAAATTAGAGTAACTTAATTATTAAAAAAACAACACAAACCTGTCACTCTGATGGTCCCTAGACAAAGTGCAAGATCAATCAGATCTTATCCGTCAACCATGATAAATATCAATCCGCCAAATATTTTTTTACAAGTACAGCACAGCTGGAGAGGTGAATTAAAAACTTATTTTGAAAAGAAATAAAACAATATTTTCGCGCTGAAAATAGACAGTGTCAAGGTTTACACTCTTATTCAAAAAAAAAAAAAAAAAAAAAAAAAATCCCGTTAGAAAGTTGGCTTGAATCAAATTAATAGTGCTCAGAAATAATCGGGTATATTATACGTGTACAAGTGTGATATAAATTTTAAACTATTATTCAACTTCGCAGAGATGGCCTATGACTCCTTCTTTTTTCAGGATTGTCCATTTTTAGGAAGGGGTGATACGCAGATGAAAATTGAGGAATGGAATTCAAAATTGCGGCATTGGTTATAAAGCTTGAATACGTCATCTTGCTTACCTTTAATTGGTCTCCCAATTTGAGAAATTAGCCAAAGAGGAACCTATTTTAATTTTTGCACAGGAGAAAGATTTCTCATTGGATATAAGAAAGTAGGTGGGTCTTGGTTTTATATTTTTCCGCAGCCATTGGCCATTGACTGCAGCGCCTCCAATTGTTCATTTAAATTTAAAAACAAAATGGTAACACAAGGGTTGCAATAAAGAAAGCAAAGACTTGTTTTCCCTTCCTCGCCAAATGCAGGTGTGGCTCGAAGAATTATTTAATATTTCATAAAACTTATCACTTCGCCAAAATGTCGTTAAACTTGCAAATATGGCACACTGGAGTTTCTTCCTTCTCTACCTATTTTAAGGAATAGACTCGTTTTCTCATTTGATTGACACCGGCCATCTCGTCGCGGTTGAATAATAATTGATATCATCTTCACAAAATCTTTAGAAAAGCGAAAATTACGAAAAAGAAATCCTGAATTAAAGTAACTTTACACTTCCGGTATTCTGCATAATTTTACAATCAAAATCTCCCTGATGTCACTGTTTCTGTCCCCATCCTAAACTCCCAGTTTTAAAAACCACTTTTACTTTCTAAAACCACAAACCTAAGATCAACACTGCATTATAATTTTTGAGTGGATGTGGTGAAATGAGATGAGCAGGTCGGAGTGGGGATTTCAAAAAAAAAAAAAAAAAAAAGATACAATTTTGACAAAATTTTAGGACATTTTTAGGACAACAAAATATTAAGTTTTGGTGATTTCAATGTTATTTATAAGCTTGATTTTCATAGAGAATAATTAAACGTTTCATATTCTATATGAAAAACTACAACGTCATGGATTCAATATTTTATTCCTTCGACACATTATGAAGTAGAAATATTTCAACGCATGATTTAAATCTGGGTTTATCTGGGCAGGTAATTTAAAAGAAAAACTTCCAATGAATTTTACTTTTCAAAAGTATGCAAATAAATATTTTATTACAGAAGTAGAAAATCTTATGATGCAGTTTTTGTCTTTTTATCAGGAACATAAATAAGTTATTATTAAATTGATCACACCCACATATATACATATACAGGGAGGGTCAAAATTTCTCACAGCTTGGAAGAAGTGGCAGTGCGGATTTTACGATTTTTAAACCATTAAAAATTAACTTCAAATTGCGTCTTAAATTTGAAAATATTAAGCAACGATAAAAACTAAATTTCCTAATTAACTTATTAAAGCAATTGAGTATTTTTAAATAATTAAAACAAATTGATAAAACTAGCTGCTTCTTTAAAAACTTTCATTGTGTTTTTTTATTTCAATAGCTGATAAAATAAACTGCGATAACATTCACCACCCCCCTCCACAGGCAGAACAACAATTTGAGAGAAGATGGGAATAGTGTTTCTTTGGAAAGTTGAGCTATATATATATATATACATATATATATGTGACCTTGACAATACTTGCCTCTTTTAGGACAAGCATTATCAAAAAGAAACCTGTTATTAGAGCAGATTTGCGTAGGAATACTATATGAAAGTACCCCAACTCAATTTAGAGTTAAATATTCTTCGCTATTACCCTCAAAAGAGAAAATATTGTCAAGGTCATAGCTCAACTTTCTAGAGGAGCCCATGAGGTGCTTGGAGTATGGATTATTGTGGATACTTTTTTGCAAGACGCAAAATTTGTTGTTTGCACATGGAAGTTGGGCAACTCTTTCTAAGTACGTTGGAAAGAAGCTTTAACTTTTGGGACTACTGGACCCAATACGAACATTAAAACTTAGTTTGACTTCACGGAAAAAATTAAGTTGGATAAAAACAAAGCTCAAAAATTTTTGGGCCCCTTCTAACTCCGGGTCCCTCCGCGTTGCGGAGTCTTGCGTTACGTAGTTACGCCACTGGGTCATGCCAATAAGAAAATCAAGGATTTTGTCAATGTTTTTGCACTTTAATTAAATTTCCCAGCATTTTCAAGACCTTGAAACAAAATAATGAGATTAATGAACTTTAAGGTTTTCTTGGTTGCGTAGCACTCTGTAAACAGAAAACAAGCTTGTGTGTGAAAGAATATTACAATAAAAATCCACAGATAGACTATAATAGCGGTTTAGTAATAGCAATAATTTGAAATTCTTGTGCTTCTTTAAAACATTGTAAATAACTTGTTCAGAACCATTCCACGAAAAAGCCACTATCTTGTCTCTTCTATGACGCTCATGTATTTTATTAAAAAATTGTAATTTTGAAGGGTAATGAACCAGATTTTGTTGGTTAAGAAATCACAAACCGGTGTGGGACTGTTTTGGCAAAAAACTTTGTTTATTACCTTTTAAAATAACTACTTTTTAATGAAATATACGAGCATCACATGCGGGACTAAATGGCTGCGTTTTCGTGGAATGGCTCTTTAGTTCTTTTGCAACAGAAACCAAATATAAGATGCCAAGTTGTCTGATACAATTTAAACCAATAAATTAAGGGTGTAAAAATGCAAAATATTTCCAAAAAGCATACAAAAAATCTCAACACTTTTGATAGAACTTTATTTTCTGACTAGATATGATACATCACAGTGGTTTGGCTAAGTACATTGACTAAGCAAAATCAATTTGAAGCTACATGAAAGATCAAAACTTCAGATTGAGTACACCATGCACTAAAACATCATACACCTAAAATAATAAATACAGAAGAATTTCAAAAGAAAAGCACAAACCGAGCACGTCAAAAATGGATCGTGTCCATAAGAAATGAATATGAGTACAATGCAGTAGTGTAGGCATTGGGAGAGAGAACTCATGAGGCAGGAAAAAGCTGGCTTTTCGTAAACAATTGATGCACGTCTAGGCATAAAAACAGGATTTTCCCTTTGCCAAGTTTTATTGCATTGTCAGAATTTTGAGCTTCACATCAAAGACATATGATGAGCATAATTGATAATTGGAGAAATCCAACCAAACTAATCATCAGTGATAGTACATATGCCGCAGTCTATTGTTTAGATTCCAAATTTAATTTTGCGAAAATGAATACATGTAAGTGGATTGATCATTGCTGAGACAAGCTTGCAAAATATATTTCGAAAAAATGAATAAACTATTTCAGTGCCCCAAGAGCATCAGGACAGATATAGTACAAAACTGAAAATTAAATGTGCTACCTCTATTAAAATAGTAAGCAAATTTTAGGCAAATAAAGCATGATTTTTCAAAAAAAAAAAAAAAAAAATGTCTTTAACAAAAGTGCAGGAGCCTTACAGTCCTTTAGAGATTATTGTTTTCAACACCAATAATTTGAATTCCATCAAATAGAAAAATAACATACAATTGAAAAGAAAGACGAGAGTTAAGCTCTCATGCAAATTAAGCCCTGTTAAAATTTAAACTAGAAAGTTTAATGTTTATCCCTGAGATCCATTTTGAGATAATGGCATATTATTCATAATGTTATATCAGTTGTAACAAAATTTAGCAAAGACAGTTATTTAAAATAAATTCTACCAGTAATCAATACAGAGAAATGTAGTTGGTACTGATAAGTTGAAATAAATACATCAGTCACATGTGCTTACTATTTCTTTTAGTTCTATCAAGACACTAGAATTAGTTGTATCAAGACATGATAGAAATAAAAACATCAGACACACATGATCACTATATTTTTAGTTGTAGTAATAGAAGGAAAAGACATATAATTTTTTTTGTTATAATGATAAAAGGAAAAAACATGATAGAAATAAATTCATCAGTCGCACATAATCACTTTTTCTTTTAGTTGCATCAGAATAACACAAAGACAACATAGAAATAAATACATCAGTCACTTGTGATCATTACTTCTTTAGTTGTAACAATAAAATGCAAAGACGTGATATATCTAAACTTCATTACACGTATAGTAGATTTTGATTGCAAATTACAAAAGAAAGATTGAAGTTTTCTTTATTACATAAATTATTCATAAAACAATTAAATCACATTAACATAACACATTCAACAGAAGAACTTGATGCATATCACAACAATTAAAACTGTTTGAAGATATTATTTACAAAAGCTTCACCTCTAATAAAATATTCAATGGCAAAATGTAAGAGAATGTTTCAAATATAACAAACCAAGTTTAAAGATTTTATTGCCAAGAAATTTTAACAGATTAAAGAGCATAAAAAGCATGGTCATTAAATTTTCAATTTACAAATGGTAAGAGATTTTTCTTCATACAAAGCAGACAATGTTACAATTTCTATGTGATTGATATACACTTAACACAATACTCAAGAATTTCAACACTAAAATTCATTTTATCAAAAATTATTTTTGAGACATTTTCAAAGACATAAATGCTGAGGTGAAAGTTCTCCAATGATTTGTATTGCAGAAAGTGCACTACATTGATAAAGACAATGAAATTTTAGTGAAATAAAATTTCCATTTAAAATATGAAATTTAAACAATCTAGATACATGATATTTTTAAAATAAAGAGCTAAAAAAATTGTTCTACACTACAAGTCATAACTCTTTATTAAAAATATTATTTTGACGATGTTTCAAAATGCTATGCAAATACACTTTTCCGTAATTTATTAATTACATTAAGGGTAAAAGTACTATGCAAATTAGTACATGTAAGAATTCAAATTAATATGCAATATTTAGCCAAAATATATGGATTCACTACAAATTTGTATAGAATAAAAAATAGTTAATATTAAGTCATAGACAAATAAATGATTCACAGTAAAAAACATAATGAAAAGCAGTGTTTAATGAAATACAGATCCACACTAGATCTTCAGACAACATATAAATATATTTTTTCTTAAAGGGTAAGTAAGTTACTATCAGCAATATATATATATATATATATATATATATATATATATATATATATATATATATATATATATATATGTGTGTGTGACAAAACATTATCTTTGCGAAGTTTGCTTCTTTATGATTAGGAAAAAATAAATCAATAAAGCAAGTTATAAAAACATATAATGCAATTCCATTGAAATAAATGCATTTCTCCATATAACTGCTATGCATTTGCTGCAAGCACGGAATGTCAACATGGGCAGAATATATTAAGGTATATCAAGAAGCACATGCAGTTATACATGTTCATGTATTTTTGATAAAACATTTACCGTAATGTTATGCAATGTATAACTTCTAGCTACACCTATTTGCATTATAAATTTAACTGCTACTTTTGCTTTATTTCGTTTTTACTTAGCTGTTATATAGATGACAACGGCGGTAGAAACATGTACCCAATGTATAGCACATAAATCGGGTTTCGCAACAGGAAAGGTGATGGGAAAATAATATTTGTAACCACTTAGATGTTTAGTCAGCTTTAGCTTCTTTTGCAGTGCCACAGAATGTTTTTCTATTAATACTTGAAATTCAAAATTACTAATATAAATGGTCCCTATTGTTAGGAAAATTATTAATACACAAAATCTTTTTGCATGCTGCTTTTGTTTTTCGTTCTATATACTATACATCTACATCATAAATACTTGAAAACAAGTCATTTGCTTTTATTGCTAAGATATTTATACCTTGTTTAAAACATTGTTTAAATGTAAAAAAAAAAAAAAAAAAAAAAAAAAAATGCAGAAAAAGTCAATTATTCCACAAGTAAATGAAAGGAATCAAAATTTCTGTATTAACTTACAAATGTAAATAATTGTCTTTATTAGTTTCAACAAGCAGTTTAATAAAATCTGATTATTTAAGTTACAGTATTAATGTCTAAAACATTTAAATCTGAGCTGTAATTTTCATCCTAGTTTTAGAAATAACACATTTTAAAAATAATAAGAACATTTTGTTAAATTATATTTTCCACAGAATTTTAAGCATAATTTTACTGCGACATTTTAAAACTCTGGGCATACATGAATTACTTATTGGAAACTACTACTAAACATATGAAATACTTGAAACTGTGATTTTTTTATCCCGAATAAAAAAAGAAAAAACTTGAAATTGTCCTAAACCATTCTATCTTTGATCTTTCACTTAAAGTCAGAAATTTACAATAACACCATGCACTTATGTTTTTTAAACCTTATGAAAACTATTTTACTTTGTTTTACAATCACTTTCAGTCGAAGTCTTAATTAGCTTCCACAACAAAGGCTGCATAAAGCTCACAAAAGAGAATAACAAATCAAGCTACCTAAGTGGTTACAAGATGGTTTATATATAATAGGTTGAGCAAAAGTGTAAATATTCAATGACTTAAAACCATTAGTTCTGTAACAGAGATGGATACACAGATTGATACAGTACATGCACATGAAAAGTAAATTTTCTATTGTACTTTTATCTGATATAGTAGTTCTGCAGGACAGAGACATTGTAGGGTTGCCTATCGATGCCAAAGAGTTGAACACTTCTATTTCCTAGAATTTTCCTAAGTTAACCTATTTCTCTCTCTATGAAGTAAAGAATATTTATCCATATATATGCTAGGAATGTGAACATTTCACAGAAAAATTATATTAAAAATAGTCAATCATTTTAGAAGAAAATAATTTTCAGTTGAAAGCAAAGACTTGGCGATTGGGAGACAACATTTTAATGACTGCACAGCATTGAATTTTTCAATTTTCCCCAAGATCTTTCGCATGGCATTGCACAATGGAGCTTAACTTAAAATTCCATCAGCACATTCTGTCATGTTTTAACAAAAGACTGAAAGTACTCCCAATCGGGCAGTGAATAAAACATGGTGTCAAACAGCAAGAAAATAATACTTCAAAGCTCCAAAGGAAATATTACGAGAAAATAATGTTAAAAAATAACTAAACAAATAAAATAAGCACAAAATGGAATTATTTGATCTTTCCAATTTCTTACCAACAATGATTATTAATGAATAACACAATGAACACTTTTTTTTACTTCATGCAAAGCACTTAATTAGGATTCTGCGGCGATGATTTTATTTTGTAGCTAACATTTCAATCTAATAAAATTTTTTACTTTTGTTCCTGCTAATATATGCACATCGACAAATATAAGGAGGGAAAGAAGAAATATATCAAGTATTACATGATTTTTATAGTTCCTTAATATGTGGAATCAAGCTAAATTCTTCCAAAGTATGTTTATGTAGTTAAGTGTCCATACATGGAAAATAAATAAATAAATAAATAAAAAATAATTAAGTGATTCATTTCTTAACACAACCAAATATTAGAAAATTATTACTTTTAAGTACTAGAAAACAAGTGAAATAATATAATAAAAATTATGCTTCAAAAAAGTATAAAATCATTATTAAAATGATGCTTCAACATAAAACACTAAAAATTGGAAAATAATTTAAAGAAGAATTTTTCTTTCAGAAAAAAAGGGAATATATATTTATTAACAACTACACCTTTTGGGTCAACAGCTTCTTTGAAATTACACAAAGCTGAAAAATATTTCAAATGACAATAACAAAATTACTTGAACACTGGAAACATTCAGATTTTTTATAAAATAAAATACAACACAATAATAGCAAATAAAATGCAAGCCTCATATTTTATAGATAATATAAATGCTTCTAATCACAATAGATACCTTATATTTTCACTGAAAATTGAATGACATACATGAAATTTCAACACAGAAAGGACAATTTACAATTTATAAAAATTAGTTCGTTCATATAACACAATTTGAAGACAATACAATAAACAGTGCAACAACACATATCAATACATAAATTCATTGTTAAATATAATCTCCAAACTGTTTGTATACATGAATGTATAATAAAAACATACAATAAAGCTGGCAACAGAGACTAAAAAAAATAAACAAAATAATATAAAAAGTGTAAAAGAAAACAAAACACTGAAATAGGAAAGCTCATTTTTTTTAAAGAACTGCTATGAAAAGGAAATTTTAACGCTGAAGTGATTTCACCAAAATAATTTTTATAGATTTGAGTGTTGAGTAATTAAAAGGAAGGATCATATTCTGATTTCATGAAATTAGGGTTGTAGGATAAGAGTCTAGTTACTGTTTTCACCATTAAGAATTTAAAAAGAGATTTGGGTGAATGGTAGAGGGGGGGGGGCTACATGAGTCATCACGTTATAACTTGGGATATGCCAAGGCATGGCATTTTAAGATTAGGTAACTCATGACCAATGATGTTTGAAAAAAATTTCACATTTAAAGACAGCTATATACTTTAAAAAGTATAAGTCATTCAGGATGAAAAATGGTTTGACTAATGTAAAAAAAATAAACTAAAAACTTGAAAAATACTTTCTTGCAACAAATGTGCTTCAAAAATACAACCATACCTCATGGAATACATATAAATAATGAACAATACATGTGGGAGGGAAGGGAAAGCTCCATTGCCAGCTTTGTGCAAGTGGACACAACTGCCAAACATTTTATATGACAGGAATAACTCCATTTTCTAAATCGTTGGGCAACCCAGCATGCTAATACCACACAACTTGTCGAAAAGGATCGAAAAACTTTTGTCGCCGGCCCAAGGAGTACAGTAGTAATATAACAATGCACAATCACTGTACATAAACATGTGGAGCTCTCTAATCCTTCTTTTTCACCTACAAAAATGACTCAACAAGTAGATTATATGTATTAGCAGTGGAATTTCACATTAATAAGCTGGCTGTTGGAACCCGGGTCCGCCTGGCGCCATGTCCTTTTGGCTCGAGAAGGGTGGCTCCTGATAGCCCTCGTTCATTTCGGGTCCGTCAGGGTAGCTTGTGTAAGGGGCACCCCCCGGCATGCCTGCCTCGCCTTCGAAGCCACTGGTCATGAATGCAGTGTCTGCACCCTGACGGTAGCGTTGGTATGCAAAGAAAATGCAACCAGCCTGTGGAAGACATAAACGTGTTAAGAAAATGGCTTAACTAATGATTTGAAATAGTACTTTTAAATTTTACTAAAGCAGGGTTGCTCTTGTTTTCAAGCAATTTTAAGAGCAATGAATAAAAATATAAAGAGGTTTTGAGGTTCTTCAGCAGCAATAGGTAAGGTTAAAAAATTATACTTTACTATTTATTATTAAGTAACACTTAAAAGTTAAATTAATAATAACGATCATAATCATATTTTTTAAGAAATATAAAATATATTACGCAACTAAAAAAATAGATAAATAACAGCGTGTTAAAAAAAGAAGGATCCATTTCCAAGCAAACACCTAGGTATTAATTATTTCAAAGGAAGAAATGTGATCCTTAGTGGAAAAAATAGCCATTATTTCTTGGAAGCTGAGTGGTAAATACATGAAGAGGTGAATTAGCTGCACCAGAAAAAGTATGGAAAACAGCCAACAACAAGGATCAAAACCAGCTACTTGTGAACAAATTCACATCAACCCTTTGCATGTAGGATGAAAAATGTCCCGAACCACCATCACACCAACTAGTATCATTTGACAATACCAGTTGGTGTGAATTAAGCTACTATTAGCCTGATATTGACCATTGTTGGTGATTGTTTAACTATATTCGCTGGTACAGTTGAAGCACCTTTTCATATGTTTTACCACTCAGTTATCAGGAAATGATGGGGAAACCGTATTTCTTCAACCACCTATAAAAATTATCAATATATCAGTGTTTTTATAGAAACGGTTCCGTATTTTTGGAACACCTTATATTACCCCTTTTTTTATTAAATTGTTAAGAGTGGAAAAAACAAAAAAATTGAGAAATTGTAAACAACATTACACACTATGAAAATCTTTTCCACTTTTTAATCAAAATAATGTTAAATAATGAAGTGATAAATAAATGTATTTAGTGTGACCACTTGATCCACTATTCCGAATGAGTTTGATTTGGCATAAAAGGTCAAGTGGCAGTCATTTAATAAAGAAGTTTCAGATAAAGATTATAAAATGCATTTTCCTGAAATATAACATCAGTTGCTCCAATTCTTCTGAATATCAAACTCTACTCATGAAGAAAAAAGTGAAACTTAACTTTTTTAGGCATGAAGTTGGAGACATGGGAGGAAAGAGAACTGGCCACTTGAAACAAAAAACTGGAAACATTAAAAAGAATTCATACAAAACTACAGATTTCAGAGTCAAATCTACTTGATAATTGTATAGGAAATGAAATCCATAGTAGAATTCTAACTGCTTAAGAACAAAAGAGGTGGCGGAAAAAAAAGTCTTTCCTTATTTTATTCCTCATTATATAAAAATGATTTACCTAGTTTCATATTGAACATCATAGCATGTAGAAATATAGATGGTCAATGATAGGGAAAATTTCCGAATGGAAAGCATTCCTGTTTTATTAAAAACCAGGATTATTTCATTTTGAAGTCAAGATGAACAATAGATTAGAATTTGGCACATTCCGATACAGAATTTCTACCTCTGAGCTATTTCTCCAGCCCACTAGAACAATTCAAATGTTCTTAATTCTAATAAACATTTAAAATTAGAACTAGATCTAAACTTTATTTTTAAAATGAGGCATTGGCTCCTTTAATGTAAAAGCAGAATACTTTAAATCCCACTATCAGCAATTTAGATGCATGCATGTGAAACATTTAAGTTGAAAATAAAGAAAAATAATGTAAAAAAATATTTTTCTATACTTAGAAGACAATTGCTGAATGTTCTGAAGGTTAAAATTTCAAATAACGTCAAGGTTTTAAAAAAATTGCCCATTTCAGCATATAAATGCAGAGATTACAAGAGAGAAAGCTGAAAAAGCAAAATCTGAAGATAGAAAATACCAAGAAAAGAAGTGAAATTAAGAATAGAGATAATAGCAAAGAAATAGACAAGAAGCCATTAGAAGACTTATGAAAAGTTGAAATGAGTTTGAAAAACTGAAATTTTGAAATGAGGAGCCTTGAAAGGAGTTTCTCGGCTAGCACACTTCAGCATTGACAGTACATTTTTCTGGTAATACAATATACCAATTGCATTAATTATTTAACATAAAAACATGTAGTACTTCAAAATGAGCATATTTATAAAGCCTTTTTTTCAATAAACTAGAAAGGAAATTTAAATGATTCCTAATTTGATAAAATAGAGATAATTTTTTAAAGGAGTATACATGCAGTTAATAGCATCAAAGGGTTAAATGTGCAGTTAATAGCATCAAAGGGTTAAATATGCAGTTAATAGCATCAAAGCAAAATTTTTTGTTTTAATCATCCATTTTCAAGTTAGATGACTATTTTAAAAAATATCCTAATTATTTTTGTACGCAACTAAGACTACAAAATTATCCAATTAAATAAATATATATAAGCCAGTGGCTTATGGGCGGTAACTCATTGCATATTACCCAGCTTTTGCCTTCAAATTTCGAGTTGAGCCGCACCATGGTTTGTGGACGCTCGCTGGTAAGATAAATTCACTTCATCCACCAGTTTGTTGGTAATCTTAGCTACAGTAAGAGGATCTTTGCCTCCAACTCGATCATGGGCTATTCCTAACTGAGGAGTCCATAATAAGGACGAAACTACAATCTGAGGATGCTATGATCGAGCTGTGGGTGTATTTGCTTCAGTTCTGCCATAGCCCTGTCTTATGGGCGGTAACTCATTGCATCACAGAATGCACGTTACACAATTAACTTTCAAAATGAAAAAGAACTTTTTGATTAGCGCCAAACAGGTTCAACTGTGAAAGAGAACAGTTTTGAAGAACTTAAAAATGGTCTTTTGGAGTGTTATGGATATTTGTTAAGAATTTATGAATGTAATTACAGTTAAGAAAGTAGAATGAATAACAGTTGATAGTGCTTGCTCAGATAGAGTGAATTGCACGGTTAAAACATAAAATCTTTTGGTACATTGTTTGAAAATTATTTTGGAAGATGAGCTTTAAGTAAGACATTGTTATCCATTGAGAACACCTTGTGCCGAATATGTAAAATTGTCGTCTATTGTTAACACTGTAGTGAGCTATTTTAGCAAAATAAAAACCACAGCTTGTATTTAGTAAGAGTTCTAAGTAGATGAGCATTTCCTGTACTTAGCTTCTCAATTACACACCAAAAAGAGAAAAAGTATTTGAGTAAAAATCACATAATCAGCCAATAAAAACATTTTTTCACTTTTTACAATTTTCAGTTGAAAAAAATGGATCCCGGCACACCAAACTTTTTTCTTTAAAAATGGGCACTGTTTCACAAAAGATTGGCCACCCCTTTGTTAAACTCTTGTTTTGTTGTATGAGTTTTATGAAGTACATGGGCTCTACTTCTATAAAATACAGATAATTTTGAGGATTTCCAGAAACTGTTCTGATGGTTTTTAAGCTATGTAACAGACCTATCTTACGAGATATGTCCGTTACGAAAAAAAAAAAAAATTAACTGAGTTATGAGCTAATATTTAGAAAAGTGCCAATTTGCGTCCCAAGTGAATTTTCCCTAGTATTTCAATAACTAGTTAAAAAACTAATTTTCCCCCAGAAAGAAGATAAGGTTTAGCTTTTATTTCATCTAATAACATCAGAAAAAAAAAATTCTGCAGAAAATATTTAGTTTATATTTCAAAAATCAGATCGGTAACATGTCCCCAGTAGCAAAGCTTAGCATGCAAACAGGCCATGTGCACTTTCTAACTTCCCGAAAAAATGCACTTGCACAAAAAACGATTCTATTTTTACCCCTTTGTAAATATTTTACTTCATTTTTGTTTCAATCGATTTCTGATTTTCTAGCCAATGGGAAATAAGCGTGTCCTCAGTTCCGCCATCAGAGCGGTAACAATAACTTCTGATCTATATTTAGGCTCCCAAAATCATTTCCTGCACCGATACCACGTGATACTGACTACCTGGTGTGTTGTTTTATCGCATCGTAATTAAAAATTTACATTTCTGCATCTAAAATTGCAGGTAAGATTTTTTAAAGTGATTTTATAAAATGTGTGTCATTTAAGTCATCAGATCGGTAACACGCTCTAAAATGCGCAGTTTTTATTATTTCAAAAATTATTTCACATAGAAGTATAGTCCTTTATTACAAGTGAAAAAAACCATGTGTTTGATTTTGGTTTAGCGCGATCAACTCGGAAATAATAAAAAAAAAAAACTTTGTCATTTTGTCAGATCGGTAACAGTCAGAGCAGCAACATTGAAAAACAGCGAATATGTTACCGAACTAACTCTCACGTTTCAGAATTAATAAAAAGCAAAAATCATAGGTTTTAGCCATATATATTGAATATTTTTGCTCTTAAAAAATGAAAAGCAATGAGTTTTAGTACAATTGCTTCATTTGTGGTTTGTATGACCTGACAATAGAAGTTAGTAAAGTAAGAAAAATTGACACTGCAGAAATTAAGTTAATTACCCAGTGGCAGAAAGTTGCAGACACGGCGACTTTGTCGCAGAATTAGAGAGACATTGTGCAGAAAGATTTTTGTGGTTGGGAAGAAAGACTGAAAGAATAAGTAAATAAAACATCCAGCCGTAAAACCATTTTGAAGAACAGTCTTAACAGATTATTCTTCTGTGGAAACAATCCTAATTCCTGTTATTATTGTTCCTATTAGAACATTTTTAGTACTTAATGTTTGAAACAATAAAAGGTTAGCTGCATCAAAGTATCAAGAAAGAGTAGAAATATATCCATAAGTGGATGAAAAATTAATGAACATTTTTAGTTGGACAGTAAAAAACCAAGTGAAATAATTTTTGCATTTTAATTAATGACGTAATTTTAAAAAGAGTGAAGGTAGTTTGAGTTGCATCAGTGTTCTCCAAAAATTGCTCCCTAGTGGATATTTTTGACACTTTTGAGTTGTAACCTTGTTCATCATAAAAAGCGATTTTTTCTGAACAAAATGATATAAAAATGTCATTTTTCGATTTTTTTGAGTTGCAGCGTTATTCTTCCAAAGCGACGATATATTTATTATTGAAGGATATTCTAGTATTGCAGAAAGAAATTGGTTCCAGAAAATTTGTCGCAGAAAGTAGGAAAAAATTCTGCCACAGGGGTTAATTAATTATTATTATTTTATTTATTTATTTTTTGGTGCTTCAATTTCTCATAATTTCGCTAAAAAACTAGATAATAACTAGCATACTAAATTTAAATTTCTGATCAAGAAACTAAATTTCCTGCAACTAATTGAAGAAAACCAAGCAGCAGAGTTGTGTGTTGAAAAATTTGAAGTTGTGTGTTGTTTCAAAACAAAACAAATGTTTTATTAGCTTGCATTTGGTAATCTCATAATTTATTTTATCTAAAAACCTTATCGCTCATTTTTATTTCCAAGAAATGCTTTTTTATAATGAAATTTGATTTTTTAGCTAATATATATATTTATTAATATAATTATCTTAATTCTATATTAAAAATGCAAGGAAATGATATCATTTTTAGAGATGTTAATGAAGATTGAAAGCATAAACTCACATACTGTATTTTCGGGTAGATAAGCCGCAGCTTATACGTGTTTAAAAGCTGAATTTTAACTCCTGCGGCTTATACGCCATGGCGACTTATACAATGTAAACTTTTTTTTTTTTCAAAGTTCATGTTATGTTTAGTTATTGCTTAAAAACAAAACAATTAGAGTCTGACATCGAAAACCAGAACTGCAACGCCCTTGAAAAAATCTATTTTGAAAAGGGTGATAGCATTTCTGCTTATTCAGATGTTATTTTATTCTCCTAGATCCGAGAAGGAAGTGGAATACATTAAGAAAAAGAAACATCAACCATAACTAACATGTCTAATAAAGGAAAACGAATCCAAGCGAAAAACAAATAATTTAAAAAAAAAAAAAAAAACATGCTGCCCGCCTGCCGCCCTCATTGTCTTGAGGATGGGAAGTAGGATTGAAACCATCTGGAGCAGAACAGGGTTATTATAAGTTGCAGTTATTGCTAAAATGTTGCAACGTTTTATTTATTTATAATATTGAAACACTGTTTTCAAATCAATGTTACTAATTCTTTGTCACTGTTTTTGAACGATGTCAATACCAGTATACAGCGTAGGTGTAGGTTTTCGCAGATTGAATTTTTGACAAAATTTTATGCGGCTTATACGCTGATGCGGCGTATCTGATGAAAAGCATTTTTTTCTCATGAATTTTGCGAAGTGCGGGGTATACGGTGGTGCGGCTTATCTACGCGAAAATACGGTATGTAGCTCATATTAACATCAGATCTGTAACACTCATCAGATCCGTAATAGCTTAAAAGTGAATAATCTAAGGAGGGGGTAAATAACTTCCTTGACCTCCCCCCTTTTATTTTCCTGCATTTAGACCCATTTTAAACTTAGAATCCAGTATTAATTTTTTTCTGCAAAAAATTTTTTTTATCAGGAAACTCCAACTTCAAATTGGTACTTTTCAAAATATTGGCTCTTTTACAATAGTAAAGACCATGCTCTTCATAAAGTTTGAGAAAAAAAACCAAGAATTTAACTCATTTCTAGTTTTTGTAATCTGTTTTGTGTAAAACTGATACGTCTGTTAATGTGGAATTACCCTCAAGCAATAAATTACAAATACACAGAAATATTACATACAACATATTTAGCAAACTTAATAATAGTATACAACTTACCCAAACAAAAATTGAAAAGAAGCTGAAGGCAATAGCACCCCTCAAGTTGTTTACACCATATCCATCTTTAGGATAAGGGGCTTTTCTCCAAGAATCACTCAGATAACAAAATGTCACAAACCACATGAAACTCATACCAGCTGAAAAACAAAATCACAAAGTTCATTTCAGGCTTTCTAGAAACAGTAAACAAAGAAAACCTTAGGAATACACATTCAAACATTTTCAGAAGAAAAATATAAGATTATGTGCAAAAGATTTGGAGGAAAGAGGAGAAGGGGAGGCAAATGACTCAACCTTTAAATCCTCTAAATGACAGATTGCAAACACACCCCTTTTTTTGGAAACCAATAATTGAAGACTCTTTCCAATGCAATGAATGTTGCTATAAAAACTAACAATGTAGCTTACATCATGATTATTTTATAAACATAATTACAGGGGTCATTTTTTCTTTCTTTTTTTCCACAATATTTCTGCTCAAATACAAAACATTGATAACAGAAAAACATCCAAAGCCAAATAAGTGTGCTAGAAAAACATTGATGGGAAAATATCTAATCAGAATTTCTAGATTCATTATTAGATGGCATTTTATACAAATTATATATAACAAAAAATATTCCGATAAAGTTATTTGTGCCTACAATTTAAAGAAATGGACAATCAACTTATGTATAAAGCAAATAGTCCAAAACTTACGTATAGCTCTTTTGCCATTAAATTTTAGATAAGTATGTGTGATTTTTGCATCATTTATTTATCATTAAAATATGCTTTACAGAAGAGCAAACAAAAGGTAAAACATATTAAGTTAAATAGATCAAGCAAAATTATGCTATAGGCATCTGTCTCCGTCAATATGCAAATGCGCCCGCCGGCAGAGGGCGGCGCATGCCAAGTACTATAAGAATGCCTGCTCCGCTAACGGCAGTGACTTTCACTTGACTAGACTCTTCATTTGGATCATCACTAAAAGACAGTGATGATAACTTTCAGCCACGGCTCGTTTTGAAAAGCATCGATTTTGTTTATTCTTCTACCTAGTTGGTAGCATTCTTCAATGTACAATTTAAATGTATATATTTCATGTGTAATACAGAATACTTTTCTGAACTTAGCAGTCTTTACTTAAAAACATCAACCTACAGGCATCAACAAGTTAATATGCTGATGTTGGCAGAAAATTTTTGAAAATAGAAAAAAAACAGGGCCAATCAAGTGATAGAACAAAGAATTGGTAAAAATGAGAACTTCAAATAAAAGCATATAAAAAAAGATCATTTCAGAGAAAACCATCATTAATGTTGCAATAAATATAATTATTTTAAAATCAGCACAATTGTTGGCCTCTTAATCAGGGGTCAACCAGGATTTTTTATTGGGGTCCTGTTTTTGGAATTTTGGGAAAAGTAATGGGTTGTTTTGTGAAAAATAGTGACGGCTAAAAATATTACTGATTGTTTTTGAATCTCGTATTTTTCTTCCGTTTTTGAGTTTCTGAATTCTGTGAAGAGTCCGCTAAAGAACCTAATTTCTTTTTAGATTGACTCATGCTAATACAAACCTGGTTAAAGGAAACTTAAACAGACTTTTAAAATCAATTTGTCTCAAGTGTAGTTCGTCTTCTCTAGAAAGCAATAAATAATAAACAATAGGATGGATAGCAGCAAATGCTGGTTGTTCGTCTTAGCAGTCAGTAGTTTTAAGAGTGTGCGAACAAACATATTTTTGAATAGAAAAAGAGAAAGAAGCATTCATGCAAGATCATCAAGAGAGAGTATTGTACATAAAGATTAATAGTTCTAGATACTAGCAAAGTCAAAATTTCCTTCTGGATGGTTTTTATTTAATTAAAACATAGTATTAACTATTATACTTGGATTGGCTGCTTCTACCCCTCTCCTCCTCACTGCATCATTGGTTCTAGAAAGTGTTTCAGAGGAATGAAATTATCTAATGCTGATTTGTACATGTAACAAAAGGCGCATTTTAATTACCAAAGCAAAATCTTTCTTTCAATGTGAAAGGGAAATTTACATTGGTCAAAGATATTTTTTTACCTGTATCGCACGAGCACAACTGTGTCGATACAGTTAGTTTATCATAACTTTAAAATGGTACATGAGACAAGAATTTAGTTTGTTTAGCTGGCCCAACTTGACCTAAATTAGCTATTCAACTCTATGTTATAGAGAAAAATAAAATTTTATAACTGTAATTTAAGAGGCAACCAACAAAATATTAGCAAGAAAAACAATAGCTTTTAACCATTTTGCAGTTCTTAAGAAGATGTATTATTTATTTAAAATGTAGCTTTAGGACTGCTCAGCCACAGGATGGTTTAAGAAAATTTAAGCATTATATAATTTTTCAAAAACATAGGTTACCTGAAAAAGCCATGTCTCCAATAACTACTCGCCTACGAACCTTGATACTGGAAATTTTGTTGAACATTATATCTGTCAGTAGAAGACCCAAACTTCCTAAAAAGGCTATTACGCCTATTCCTGTTCCAAAATTGCACGCGTTTGTATCGTTGTTGTACAGGCATTTGTCTTTCAGCCATCCTTCTGACCCTATGCATCCAAACACAACTATAGAAAAAACCTGGACAAAAAGATACTTTCTTAGCCGACTTAATATTTGTTAAATAAAGAATAAAAATTTATGCAGTACAATTTGATAACAACTGGAAGAAATAAGTATATACTTTGTAAAATAGTAATCATGATAACACTGCACATTATGGTTTTCTCAGTAATAATGAATATTTTTCTGCTCAACTCAAGATAATACATTGAATTTAAATATTCAAAATAAAAATTAAAACTTCAGAACAAGTTACTAAGATTATAAAATGTTTCGGATAGAATATTTTGTCAGAAAACCTAGAAATATTTTAAAAGGTTATTGAAAATTATCATTGTTTGAGGAAGCGACAAGGCAAGGGATATACAGTACACACATCGCAAAATCTAAGTTCTGAGAAAAACACCATGCAAAGTTCAAACCCTGGGGAATTTTCATTGAAACATTTTTCTAAACATTACTGTAGCCAGCAACCTGCTATCACTACATTACTATATTTTGACAGTTTCTCTTACCATTTGTCCTTGTATCCCCAATTTTTAATTTTTGCCACTTAGGGCCACAAGGGAGTTATGGGTCACTCTTTTCACAGGTAAATGATGGTCATTAATTTTTTACTGTTAAAGATATTTTAACAAAACAACTTATGCTATGTCATCCTTACCACATTCAATTTTCCTATATCAAGATCAGAAACAATGCAATAGTGAATAAAAAAAAAATAATTTTTCACACTTGGAGCTGTTTTTAAAAAGCAAATGTTC
>JAXGGA010017966.1:0-23095 GCA_038373865.1 Uloborus plumipes | reverse complement strand
GATCATTGCAATTAAGGCAATGTTATTCAGTGTTGATGGCTTCTTGCTGATGAAAGTGTTCCAAAAAGGGATTATTTTTATTCTCTCCCTCATTAAAAATATAGAAAAAAAGAAACTTTTTTTGTTTCTCTTAGTTGCAAACAATACAATGTGATTTATTTTATTAGCTCTTTATTTTCATGAAGTCTAAAAATTTAGTTTGGAAAAGAAGATTCTGCATTGAATTCGAAATAAAATAAAAAAAAAAAAAGAAAACTAAGTGATACCAATTTCAATTTTATAACATACAGAAAAATATTATCTTTTAATAGGTTCATTTTACAAATTATTTCAAGTGACATAAACATTTGTTCTTTGGCAGTTCAGGGTAGGAATCTGAATAGACTAGCATACGAATTTGCACAATCATTTTCCAACAAAGCTAATTTAAAGAAAACAAAATATTTTACATTTTTGCATACACATACGAAAATAACAACTGAATGCGTACCAATAAAATACGGAAATGTTTGTTTCTGAGACATATTGTTGTCGTTTTAATTCCACGAATGAGTAAGAATCAGCATTTTTATTTATTTACTTTGAAAGTTCAACGCGTTCTTAACCACGATATGACTTCCAAAACAATTATTTAGGTTAAATTATTAAACATACTTTAGTATTTACAAATCGAGGTAAGCTTTTTAACATTTCCCTAAGCCCTGGTAAGTTTCCTGCTGATTTAAATAAGAATTTTCGTTTGGAATTTAGATTCAAACATGGCGCCTTTTACCCATTCGCAGAATAGAGACTGAACATTCCATGAATTAATATTTTTTTCAAGCTGCCATTAAAAGCTGTTTTCAAGTTAGAACGATTACATAGTTTTTAGAATACAATTCTGAAATTAAGTACTTACTCATATCTCATTATGATGTTTTCCTTTCACAACAAAACCGCTGTCAGCTTACTCGGTCTTGCCTTGCTTGGCGCCGGCTGCTACGAAAAATGTCGAGGTCAACTGCGCATGCGTGAATTGAGAATCGGTAGCAAAGAGCGAAAGTTTCCGTTTTGAAGGAAACAGAAATTTTTCGTCAAAAATGAAGGAAAATGTACTGTATAATGACCCGACTTTTCTGAGAGTGCGTATGTAGGGGAGAGTGGTAATGAATGGGCCACTTTTTGGTTTTGAATTTTTGTAATTTTTTCTAACACTTTGTTTTAACTCTAAATTGGTGTTTTAGTTACTTTACTTATCTGGCTATCTAAAAAAGGCATAAAAGTTGGATTAGCACCTGTCTATAATGAATTATAATAGGAAATAAAAATTTTGAAATTTGGCCCATTCAACCGGCCAACGAAGGTAATGAATGGGCCACTAAATGAATTCAATGCAAACATGTGGATTTAATCTTTTATTTGCTGAATATGACAAAATAAATGTTGCACTTGACATGATGATACAAAATCATACTGATTCAAAATTATATAAACATCAAAACTGATGCAATTAAAATAAAACTGATGCATACCAATTCTAGCAGAAAAATGACTAAATAATGAGATTGTAAGAAATAAATAACATCAAATATATATAAAAAAATAACAGATAATACACACTATGATTTAACAAAATTTATATATTTCAAAAATAATATTAAAAATCGCTTTCTAAAACTTCATCTTCATTTTCAAACTTGTCAAAATTCAAATTTTTTTTTTAAATTTACTAGACATCGGGAATAAGAAATATCTAACTTAAGCTACCAAGAAAGAAAATGAAATTGTACTGTGAGGAATATAATATGAAGGAGAGAGGGGGGCTTTTTCAAGCCATGCACTGCGACCAGAGGTCTATTGTACTATAGGAATATAATATAGATCTGCAAATTATATTTAAAAGTTACTCCAAACCTATTTTGACAACAGTAATCTTTATCTATGACAGTCAGTTGTGTTTCATATTAAAGCGAAAATCCAAAGAAAAGGAAGAAAAGCAATATTTAGGTGGCCCATTCATTACCATGACATAGTGGCCCATTCAGCCCCACCTATACTTTTCGAATACATTTAGGTTTTTTGAGTACATTGAATTTAGATAACATCAAAATACATCTTAAGATTAGTTTATAGATATGGAAAGACTAGCTTATACATATGTATGCAGTGAAATACTTGGTACATTTTAGCTAGGAAATGTTTTACTAAAAAGAGAAAAACTTACTTTTCAGTCAGATTCTTGACCATGCCACTCTAGTTCGAAAATGGCTCAGCGCAAACGAATGAAAATTGGATGAGTTTAGTAGAACAAATAGCTACATCTATTGGTGGCATCAAAAAAAAATTCATGCAAATACTTTTTCATATTTTGTTAGTGGCCCATTCATCACCATGGCCCATTCATTACCACTCTCCCCTAATCCTTCTGCACTTTAAAGTAGATTAATTGACTTTATGTCCCCCCCCCCTTTTTTTATATAAAGGAACTTTGTGAGAATTGTTTTAATAAAAAATGTAAGGGAGAAGCACTTTTTACTTTTCTGGGCCCCCCACAAAAATTATTTCTGTATCCGCCCCTGTTCTGTGGCGGATAAAATGTGATTATCATTATGCTAAACAAGCACAAAATGTGACATGTGAAAAAAGTCATGACACACAACATGCGTCAGTACCTTTTTTTCTAACCTTGGCCGATCGCATCTAGCCAGTTCGCGAACTGGCTGGCCAAAGCCCGAAATCAAGGAAAGATCGGACTTTGGCCGGTCATTTTGAGGCGATATTGGCCATTTCGCGAAGTGGCCGGCCAATTCGCGAACTGGCCGACTTCGGGCTTTGGCCGTAACATATATATATATCAGGCACGTGCCGTCAATTAATGCCTAGGATAGGCAGATGCGTAGATTTGTGGAATAATATAGATCTTTAAAAACGCATAAAATGTAAAAAGTAGTAAAAAAATATGAATATGAAAGATGTTTACTTACAATACAAATAAAATACATATATGCAGGAATATTCGACTGCATATATGTATATAATTTATATATCTCATTTCCATATTGGATACAGTTTCAACTTAATCCTACGAAAAAGCGGGATATAAAAAAAAACCTAAAACAGTTGAGAATTACTGCATTTGTTAAAAAAGAAAACACGACAATGGAGTAGCAAACTGTAAGCATTCAACAGTACTGTACAAAAGACGATATCAAGACGTCTAGAGTCTAGACCATAGAAACGCCACAGACTCTACAGGCACAGTTCTACATCACGTAGTCAAGTTTCGGCGGAGAAAAGAGGAAACCGCAAAGGCACTTTTCGGACAGCCTTTCGTCGCCGCTTTTCGAGCATTAGGGGAGAAAAGTGCGGGGCACGTGCACTTCCTAATACTACGCACAGTATAGATACAGTGGTTGAAAAGCAGCGGTAGTCGGTGCTTTTTAAGGAAGAAAAATGAACATTTCCGGGATTTTTTCTGCTTTATTCGCTGTTTAATGCCTTAATATTTCCAAATCAGCGCATTACATGTCATTTAATGAAATTAAAAAAATGGTATGTTTTCTTCATGGGTAGGCACTGCCTACCTTACCTACCCAGACGGCACGTCTCTGATATATATATATGTATATATTGTCGTCCCCGCTTAAATGAATAAAGCATACTGGAACCCATGCCATAGACGCAATGTTAAAGATCCCCGTTTAATCGAATAATATTCCTTGGAACCGACAGTATATATATGGGAGTTTTTCAGAAGTTAAAAAAGGAGCAGAGTGCTGCTGAGAAAATTGCATTTTGTAAACAGCATTTTTTTAGGTCACTTGAAAATAGAATAATTTTTGAAGCAATTATTTTCAAAAAAAGAATGCTCACTTTTAATGAACTTAAGTTACAAGTAAAAGGCGAGAATTCATTAACCAAGCATCAGGCATAGTGCAGCACCCTGCTCAGTTAAGTTTTTATTGTCTTGTTATAATTTTCTTTTATTTCTTTTTTTTTCTTTTAGAGTCTTTGTAGAAATAAAACCAGAAAGAGGAACCATGAGTCGAAAAGAAGAAAGTTGTAGTAATATTGCCTGTATGCATAAATGCCTGTAAAAATAAAATTCTACATTCTCTTACTGTAAATCCATTCTCCTATTGTTTACTAATGCAGGAATTCAAGTGAAACAAGCGATCGCAAATTACAATCGCTACTGGAAATGAATTACATTAGAACGTTTCTTGATAAAAATATCGTGACGTCAGCGTGACGTTTGTCTATGAAAAACGAGCTAGATAAAACGTCACAGCATACTTAGCGAATAAGAGGAGATCGCTGACTACTTGTGAGCTCTTATATGCTCCACCCGTAGTGACGTCAGTGCCAAGCTAAGTTGATGATAATGTAATTCACTTCCAGTAGCGATTGCAATTCGAAGCGATTGCAGTGGTGTTTCACTTGAATCCCTGCCTAAGTTATTAAAAAAAGGTGTCAATCATCTTCTACTTATAAGAAGTTACTAAGCACAGCTTTTAGTTGGTGAATCATATGGATTTAATAACATATTTTTTTAGGTCCTGATGCTTAAGTCCTGAGCTGGTTGCAGCTAACAAAATTTTTGACTTGAAGGCATTTTTGAATAAAAAGAAATAGGTTAAATATAAATTCAAGAACACTTTTTAATATCTTAAAAATTCCTATTTAAGTGAATAATTGTTTGAAAAAGGCTGTAGGTTGCTTTCAAATACAAATTTCTGATTTTCTCCTGGTATTTTTCTAAATATATTTTATAAATATAGTTATATTAGTATTTATAAAATATAGTTTTCTTCAATTCAGGGTTGTTAAAAAAACGGTTTAAGCCCCAATCGTTATAAGAGCAATTTTTTTTTTCGGAGACATCAAGACGTTATTAATTTATTGTCAACAAATGCTAAAATTCATGTGAATTAGATTCTCGTTAGGACTAAATAATTTTACATTTAATTTAATTATTAAGCGTTAAAATATGCAATTTCATTTCTATATCAGTAAAGCTTTAAGGAAATTTTGTTTGAAAATGTTTTAACAATTAAGATATTAGTACATATAAAAATGAATGGTGAATTAATGGTAATATGTATTGAATTAAAAAAGTTGCATGGATGCGAAAATAAAACTATTTAGCAAACTTAACATTACATTGTAAAAACAAATAGTTTGAAAAAAAAAAAAAAAAAACGATTTGGTCTAAACCGATAAACTCTGCTTCAATCTGTACAAAAATTTTCTTTTTTTTTAAGGGCTGAAAAAAGAAAAAAGAAATCCATCATTTAAGAGAAACAAAAATAACGGGTTTCTTCGAAAAGCTCAAAATTTCCTACATCTAACGGAAACGATCGTAACGGACATTGCTTCAAATGACGAAATAAATCAATTATGTAACAGAAACAACCATAACGGACGTTTCTTTAAATAACGGAAAATTACCCTCCCATAACGGAAAAAATAAAGACGGAAATTTCTTCAATTAACAGGAGAAAGAACGAAACGGAAATTTGTCAAATGACGGAACACTTCCCTCTTGTAACGGAAGAAATAAAAACGGAAGTTTCTTCATTTGACAGAAAAAATAGAAACGGAAATCCGTCAAATATCGTTAATCTTCCGGCAGCACTGCTGCCAAGAAAATTTCCGTCAATTTAAGAAGAAATTTTTGAGAGTGTGGTTACTTACATTTATCAGTCTTTTTCTAACTTGAGATGAGTTTTCGTGCTTGAATTGGTTTTAAAACACCCTTTAAATCAGTTTCACTAACATAAGGTAAGTCTTCCGGATTAGTTACACCTAAATCTGTTACACTCCAAAAGAGCTCTTAAAAGAATACTTTAGAAAATTGTCTTTTCTAAACACTGCTTGATAAATTTGTGACTGGTGTTCTGATCCAATATTGCCCCAGATGCCTTTTATATGTTATGACTCAAATCTCTCAAGTTTTCTAATAGTCTAAATAGTCCAAATTTGTCACTGTAACAAGAGGTCTCTATAAAGCACATGTGCAAGATATTGCTTGCATTTTCGTCATACTGTTGGCCCCGCTTAATCGGGTAACGGAAAAACGAATACCCCGTTTATACGAATAAAATAGTGAAAAGGGAGCACCCCTAAGGCAGCGCAAGCACTGCGACCACAGGTCTATTGTACTATATAAACTGTACCATATATATTGTACTATATAAACTGTACCATATATATTGTACTATATAAACTACCATATATATTGTACTATATAAACTGTACCATATATATTGTACTATATACGAATAAAATATCTCAAAACCAAATATATTTCCCATGTCATAGATGCAATGTTAAAGATCCCCACTTAATCGAATACCCACTTATTCGAATATTTCTTGGAACCGACGGTATTCATTTAAGCGGGGCTGACAGTATTTTTAAATTCTGTAATACTTTTAACACGCCATGCTTCATTAAAAAAGATAAAAATAAGCAATTGCAGATTTTTTAAACTTTTAGTTACAATAATAAACACGAATTGCACATTAACTTTAAAGCACTACAGTTTTCAGCAAACTGTGCTGAAAATAAATGACACAAATCAATTATTTTTTAAATTAAAGGTTATGGTTAGCAAATACTTTGATTCCTTCTTTTTTTCATATAGTAGTGTTTCACTTTGATCGCTTTTTAAAACATTTATTTTATAACTCTTTTCAATGTAAATACTTGAGGTTTAGAAGCATAAAATTGGTAAATTTTAGTTCTTGCAAAGATAGTCCTGAGAATTATGAAAATGTTGAATCCTTTTTGGACGATATATTAGAACGAGCGATTCAGCTCAGAGGTTTAAGTAACATTGCATCTATCAAGTAGCAAATGGGACAAGCATTGTTCGCTATAACAGCAGGGTCACAGGAATGAATGATCGTTCTAAAAAGCACGTACTGTATCACGGTAAAAGGGGTCCTGATGACATACAATTTTGAAAATGACACAGAAGTAAACTTAAATTAAAACATAGATAAAGAAAATTAAGACGATACGATACGTATAACATGCTTTGTTTCACTGACCCTTCAAATCAACAAATTATGAGGCTAGTGCTTAAACTTTTGTGCAAATAGATACGTGAAGGAAAATTATCAACTATCGGAAAATTATCAACTAAAACTTAAACAACAATTAATTTGATCTTAAAAATGTAAACACTTACCGGGAAAGAATCCGCGCCATTGCTATCTTTCGAATCCAACGATGGGTCACGTGGTTAAAATCGAGCAATCGGGCTTCGCGGTGAAGAGACCGTTAACAGTCGATGCGCTTATGATCGGCTGCGGAGATTAAAAAAACAGAGAAATCCTGTATTTTATCTCATTTTATCACAAACAGATTTTTTCTGTAAAAAATATGGATAATTTCTTCAAAATTTACAGTTTTTTTTTACAGTGTAGCGTTAAAACATACTGTCAAAACTGTTAGAAATCTAAGTTTATCATGATAAAATACTAAAAAAGGTACAATTTAAGTTCCGTAGAATTGCCAATTTTTAGCATTTACCAAACCAGTATTTTTTTTTAAAGCCATGTTTTGTTTTGTAAAGTTGTAAGAATACAATTTCATTTTTTCTTAAATTTATATGTTAATATAAATTATAATATGTGACAATATTTAATCAATTTTCTAGATATAGATGAAAATGATTAATAGTAGTCCAGTTTTATAAAACATTCTGAGCATTAACAAAAAATAAATTGAAGCTGAATATTTATCTAAAATCAAGGGTACAGCTTCCAAATTTTTTTTTGCCCCTCACTTTTAGGCCCTTCGCCGCAACTGTTCATTGCGAAAGAAAACAGGGAAAGAAAAACATTTTCTCCGTCTCTTGCATTTTTATCGCGGGATGAAGCCGCAGCTATCGACGTCTGTCTGAACTCAAAGGGAAACGAACCTTTCTTTAAAGCAAACAACATTTTTTAGTCATTTTTATATCGAGATTTATTTTAATTATTTTTCTGTGATAGCAAGTTGCCCATTTTATGGTTTTGCTCCACGGGTGAAGTTTCTTAAAAACTAGCCATGCGTGTTATTAAAATGCCGTTTCAGCTATTCTTGAACAAAAAGCAATTATTCGAAGCGATTTTTCAACTTGCAGGTGTTCAAAATAAGCAAAAATTCATGAAAGTTCATTCCCACGAATAACAGGAATATCTACTCTTCGATTTCAGAAAGAGAATTTGATGAGAACAAAGGAAAGGATATTCTCAAATGGACTCGCCTCAATATTCCATCAGCAATTTATTTCAGGGCTGTAACCAGATTATTGTTTCGGGAAGGGTTTTATTAACATATTTCTCGTGAAGTCTATATGATAAATAAAATTCGATTTCATACTCTATATTCTATTCCTTTTTGTTACAGTAGATGCTTAAGAGGCCCATTAACATGAAAAATAAAATAATAACATTTCTTCTTAATGAAGAAAAAAAATCTCATGTGTGCAAAGCATCTTCACCCCAGTAAAAAGGTGTATTGTTGTAAATGAAATTATGTTTGCATAAACTACAATAAAGATCTGCAGTATCTCTGCAGATAAATCAATTGATTTGTACTATCATTCAATAATGATAATATCATTTTTGAAATGAAATTGAAAAGTAAATAAGAAAATTAAAAATAAAATAGTAATAATACTATTTTTCAGTAAAAAAGGGCATGCAAAGCATTTTTCGGAACAGTTTTGAAAAATTTCGAAGGGGGTTTGAACCCTAAAAACCCACCTCATAAATACGGCCCTGATTTAAATTTATTAATAAGAGATAAAGTATTTTTTGGCAAGAGCAACCAAAATGTAGTTCTCGTGTTCTGAAACTCGAAAAAGAGATTTTATTAAAGACTGCTTATTTTTAACAGGGCTGCGGAGTCGTAGGAAAAATGGTCGAGTCCGACTCTGACTCCGGGATTTTAAAACTTCCGACTCCGACTCCGACTCCGACTCCTGACTCCTGCTTTTTTATATTTTTTTACCCAAATGTGAAGAGGGAAAAACCCTAACCAAAGGTTGAAATATTAAGTCAATTTTTAAAATTTTCATTTTTATTCATGGTCGTAGCCAGGACTCAGTTTAGGGGGGGGGGTAGCAAGCTGGGGTATCCCAGTTGGAGGTCATGGGAGGTCATTGTGACCTTTCAAAAGGTTCAATTTTCTCAAGAATTCTCGCAGGTAATTTCACCACATTTACCTCAATTCTCGGAGGTCACTGTGACCTCCAAAAAAGTCCATTTTCTCCATAGCAAAAGATAAGTGCCGCTATTGTCATTTGACTCCGTACAAAACTAATCCTTTTATTGTTAAATAGATAGACTTTATTTTAACACGTTGCATTTTTGCTGTAAATATTTTTATTCACTTGCATAAGCCCAAACATAGCAATTCGTTTCACATAGCAGACCCGCCATTTTGAAGCCATTTTTAATGATCCTAGATGCTTAGGATTTGGACATTGGACACTGAAAATTTGTATCTGTTAGTTTCAAAGATATGTTTTCACCTCCATAAAATTTCATCCAAATCGGAGGTGGTCGGAGTCGGAGTCAGAGTCGACATGTTTTTCAGCGACTCCGACTCCGACTCCTTTGGTCCAAAATCAGTCCGACTCCGACTCTTCGACTCCGACTCCGCAGCCCTGATTTTTAATACTAGATTACTCAAGCAAGTCATTTTGACTGCTAGGGCAATATAGATATTGCACATAAATATACCAGAAATAAAAGAGGAGGGGGAGGGGGAGGTAACTACAATAATTAATGAATATTCATATGTTGTATAAAAAGTCACAAATATTTAAGATATTGTGTCCTTATGTACATAATTTTTGAACCCTAATTACAGTCAAAATGACAGCTCGGGCAATCTAGAGTTAAGTAAGCGAATTTTTTATTTCAAAATATATTCATTAAACATTACAAGCATCTTTATAGACTCTATAGTGTTAAAACTAATAACAAAGCCAAATTTTGGGGTTGACTTCGCAATATTCAGTCGGAGCGTGCCTCAAAATCTGGAGTTGAAAATGTTCCGAATTTTTTTATTTTTTTCTTTCACTGAAAATAATTTCGCTTCTTCTTTTTACCCTCTTCTTTTCTGTTTGGCGCTCTTGGCGCCCAGCCTCGTTCGCCCCACCCCAAGCGGCTGCTTGGGTCGCTGGCCCCTCTAACCGGCCCTGTTTACAATCATTTCAAAGTGTTCATTACGGAAATGTAACTCTGCTTACGATTCTCTTTCGCTGCGTAGACACAGCTAGCAAGCAGCAGAACGAAGGAGTAAGGTGTGAAAAAAAAAGCTCTGCCCGACTCTTTCTTTGTTATTTTTTTTTTTTATTATACCTTTATGAAATGCCATGATTTGCATTTCGTGCTTCTGCTAATATCTTTACCCTTTGCCCCCCCCCCCCTGGAAAAACTTGAAATGACGTCCGTGGACTCACCCTAGTCTACCAACAAAATTTTAAATGGCGTACCGTTTCAAGTTATGCGAGATACATACACTATACACATAAATGAATGAACGCACATTTCAGCAACATTGCGTAGGCAAAGAGAGACAAACGTCTAATTTAATGTATGACTGTTTTCATCAAACCATGAATATTATACCTTTTTTTTTTTTTTCAAATGATTATCTCTCATTATATGACGCATTAAATGAAAAATCCCCTTCGCAGGAAGCTTCTAGGCAAATAACAGACACACAAACCAAGTGTGCAATGACAAAATAAAAATTCAGAAAAAAACAAGCCATTAACTTATCCGATAATAAACCCAGACGGGCGACAGAAAATTACTCTTTCCTTGAAATTCAATACGTAGTCAAAGGCGGATCTAACACTGAAAAACCCAATTACTTTTTTCAACAACAATAACATTCGAGAGAGAATGCCCCAAACGGCAATACGTTAAGCAAAATATAATCATGGAAAAAGGCACAACGAACTCCATAATTTTCCAGGAATTTTCTCTGGTACTGTGTAGTTAGAAACGTTTAAATGGAAGAGTTTTCTTACTTTTTTAGATAACGAAGCAAAGAAAAATGAAAAGAATCTCCGAATACAGTTGGTTCTCTATTTAATGACTTTAATGAAGGACCACAAAACTCGTTCTTATGTAAAAATGAGTCATCCTTGAACAGAATTTTTGGAAGCACTACAATAGAATGTCTGGGACAGCAAAACATCGGTTTAGAGCCCGCCATATATACACTCAGGCACATTGAAAATAGCGACCCAAGAAGAAAGCATCGGATTGAAATGAAATTTAATACACATAATGATACAGATGAGAGGTTCACTTGATCTCAAAATCAAGACAATTGAACGAATACAGGGTGTGCAAGGACACACATACAGAGCAACTTCAATAGCGCGTTGGACCACCTCTAGCTAAAATTCATGCCGCCATACGGCCCGGCATTGAGTTGATTAGACGCCTGATGTTGTCCTGAGGCAGATGGGCCCACAAATTTGTAACAGCCAACTCCAAATCACGCACAGAGTGACACGACGGCATCTGACGTTTTACCTGATCCCACACATGCTCTAAAGGGGATAAGTCGGGGGAGCGGGCCGGCCATGGAAGAGTCTGAAAATGACGTAGGAAGTCTTGAGCAACTCTTGCTGTATGCGGACGAGCATTATCTTGCTGGAAAATTGCCCCTGGGAGACCATTTAGGAAAGGTCCTACATGGGGTCGAAGAATGTTATCAACGTACCGTTGGCCGGTTAAGTTTCCACGCATCACAATTAGATTGGACCGGCTATCATAGGATATGGCCCCCCAGACCATTACACCAGCTGTGCGGGCAATGTGACGTAGAACAGTGTGGGAGGAATTGTACCGCTCAGCTGGGCGCCTCCACACCGGTATACGGTTATCATCAGTCCCTAAAACAAACCTAGACTCATTACTAAACACAACTTTTTGCCAATCTGTGATATTCCTCAATTGATATAGCCTTATACCGGTGTGGAGGCGCCCAGCTGAGCGGTACAATTCCTCCCACGCTGTTCTACGTCACATTGCCCGCACAGCTGGTGTAATGGTCTGGGGGGCCATATCCTATGATAGCCGGTCCAATCTAATTGTGATGCGTGGAAACTTAACCGGCCAACGGTACGTTGATAACATTCTTCGACCCCATGTAGGACCTTTCCTAAATGGTCTCCCAGGGGCAATTTTCCAGCAAGATAATGCTCGTCCGCATACAGCAAGAGTTGCTCAAGACTTCCTACGTCATTTTCAGACTCTTCCATGGCCGGCCCGCTCCCCCGACTTATCCCCTATAGAGTATGTGTGGGATCAGCTAAAACGTCAGATGCCATCGTGTCACTCTGTGAGTGATTTGGAGTTGGCTGTTACAAATTTGTGGGCCCGTCTGCCTCAGGACAACATCAGGCGTCTAATCAACTCAATGCCGGGCCGTATGGCGGCATGAATTGCAGCTAGAGGTGGTCCAACGCGCTATTGAAGTTGCTCTGTATGTGTGTCCTTGCACACCCTGTATTCGTTCAATTGTCTTGATTTTGAGATCAAGTGAACCTCTCATCTGTATCATTATGTGTATTAAATTTCATTTCAATCCGATGCTTTCTTCTTGGGTCGCTATTTTCAATGTGCCTGAGTGTATAACACGATGTGAAAGTAAACAATGGACATATATTTTTCCCTTTTTCTTTATGTTTTTCATTTTGCAAAACGGGGCAGAAAAACGTGTTGGAAAGAAGTGTTACCTTAAAAGTACTAAGCAGTTGAGTTGCTATTATAATTGAAGGGGCAAGTGGATAAAGGTGATATGAGACTTTTGAATTTTGTCGATTTACACAAACTCAAATTAGTGTGTGTTCAATTGTGTTAACTCACAAGCACAATTGAAGGGGCAAGTGAATAAAGGTGATATGTGACATTTATTTTTTTAATTTCTAGAAAAAGCTTTCAAAAAAAGTTATTACCTTATCATCTTCATCCATGGTAAAAAGTAAGTTCTTCCAAAATTGTAACATGTGACCTTTATCCACTTGCCTATATTCAATTTAGTTGCCATCACGTGGACTGTTACGAATTATTAACCACCAATTATTGTGTCACGAAGTGTATCAAGTTGCTAGATCATTCAATCAGGTTTGAAGATCTCTTAAATGTGTAAGTAATATATTTATAGACATATCTTGTATTTGCTTTCAGAAATGGACTAATCAAAATTTTGAATCAGTTCTGATACCTACGCGCTATAAATAGTTGTTCACAAAATCCACAGATTTACCGGAGTTCTCTTTATAAAATCGTAAAAAAAACCACCTCAATTTTCATTATAAACTTAGCGTTGCACTATAACCGCTAAACTTATTGTCATGAAAATAAGATAATCCTTGCCTTTTCTATAATTATAAAAATTTTAAGTATATTTCAGTAGGTAGGGGAAAGTACCCTAAAACGGGATAGCTAACCTATTCTTCGCTTTATTTCTTATTGTATACAAGGTACATTCCAAAGTTAGACGCCATTTAAAAGTATACACCTTTTACATTACTAAAAATACCTTTGTCCTATTTGTTCGATATTATTAATGTGAAAAATACTGGTTTCAAAAAGTCTTATACGATCCCGTTTTACCCGACCAAGGGTGGGTAAAACGGGATAGGGAATTGTATGTTATTATTTGTACTGATTTTACTTTTGATTTAGTTTTTAGACCAAAAATATGCTACATAATTGTAGAGTTGGAAAATTACATAACACAGAAATCGCATAAAAATGTGTCGTCTTCTTCGTCTTCTTTGGAATAAGCTTCGTGGGCTCATCCCTGGCAGCTCGAGCATTGTATCCAGCTTCCTTCTCCAGATTTCGATTCAAGATACAGAGCGTTGCAGAAAATACATGCTTCATCTTTTTCAGTTTCATCTTCTGAAGACGACGACGTCCAACCTTAGCTAACTGATGATTTTTTTTTTCAGTTTTTTTTTTCATGTTACGTCTATTTTCTTCCATTTTTGCAAATGATGTTTGTGGGGTTTTTTCAGGTTCAGAGCAAGATTTTAAAAATTTACATGCCTGTTTTGCATCTCCACCTGGTTTTCTTTTACGCCTCATTTGTTTTGTTTTCGGAACATTCAAGAGACTTGTTTTGGCAGCCCTTTTTTTTTTCAGGTTTTAAGTTCTTTTTCGTTCTTTTTTTTTTTTCTCGTTCTTCTTCCAACTCAAGTTTATATGGGCTTCTTGTTATAAATGCTGTTTTCCCTCTTTTATTATCGTATTTATTTTGAGGTCTTGGTCCAATCACTCGTGGTAGAGGTAGAATTTCTTTGGATGATATAGAAAATGGCAGTAAAGGGCGACAGTATAGTCCAAGTCCTTTGACTTCTGTTGAAGTGAACGGTTGGATAAGATGGATAAGGCCTGCATTTGTGCTAGTGTTATCGTTGCAATAAGTGATTCTTTCAATACTGTCTCTAGTGGTTGTGATGACAGCAAACTCTTAGATGTTATGACTGAATTGGAAGATTCTTCGGATCTGATCTCATTTTGTTGCAGATTTAATGGGTGTTAGGACGTTATGTTCTGAGCATCCAGCAATGGGTGATATGTTGGAAGAGAGGAAGCGAAGAGATATTCAAGAAAGACATCTGGGGTTCTATGGGAAAATGCCTGTTTTCGTGAACACATTCACGGCAGTTTCGACAAGGGGTGCTCATTAAAATGCTGCATTGAGCATATTTCCTACTTCGTAGATAGTAATACCTTTGTCAGGATGGTTGAACATCCACTTGCGAACCTCTAGCTCGCTTCGTGCTGCTTAAACACATGGAAAAAACATTAATGGAAATGGTCGGGTAAAACGGGACACATCAAAATTGTATCCCGTTTTGGGCACCCTAAAAGTGTCCCGTTTTGCCCGACCATGATGCTTTTGACAACATAAAGGGCTGACCCCGGAACTGCCACTCACTGGCAATATTTAAGTACATGAAATTGTTGCTAAAAGAGCTATGAACAAAATACAGTTCTAACCGGAATTGTTCCGAATTACGGAGAACCACAATTCTAGTTGTTCTGCAGTGGAAAAAAGTAAAAAGTAAGTAAAAATCTCAATTGAAAATTTTGAAAAAATATTTCTTTGCGAAATACGTGGCTAGAGTTGAGATATTAACTGAGTATGCTGTCATGGCGGTCGGGAACCAGTTTAGCCTGTCTCCTGCGAGATAGTACCACCAGTCAAGCTCCAACGCCCACTATCCCGTTTTGCCCGCCTATCCCGTTTTGGGCAACTCTCCCCTACTCTTGTTCTCATTTAAAAACACTTTATTTTTAACAGTGTGAAATCAAACATTTTGGTAAAAATAAAAACTTTTCTAAAAATATACTTTGTGTTTCATGATTTAAACCTATAAATTAAATTGGTAGACAAGAGGTTTGCCACGGGGCACCGTGGACTGTTAATGCGTTCCCTAGCATGACGCCAATCAAAACATTAAAACAAGGGTGCCATTATTCTACATAGGGTGCCATTATTCTACACAGGGTGCCATTTTCACTAACAAAGCACCCGGAGATAAGGGTTTCACTTTTGTACCCCTGTTAAGGGTTTCACATTTGTACCCCTGTTAGGGGTGCCATTCTGACATCGAATGGTGTGCCTCTGGTACCATAAGCGTTTCACACCTAAAAGGTGCCAAATGCAAAAAGTTGTTTTAACAGAGTTGAGAAACAATCTTGTAGAAGAAAACAACCAACAATTTTGAAATCAATATGACTATTTTAGTCTACAATAACTGAAAAAACTCAGCAGACATTTTATTAAAAATTGTTCTCTTGTGTTATTTATATATAAATATTTATTTCCCCACAAATGCATTATTACGGAAGTTTATTTCTCCAATTAACACTAAAAAACAGTTCAGAGTCCATTCAAATCCTCATACTTAGAATCTTTTATATTTATTTATTCATTTTTTATTAAATGTAAAACAAGATCAAATAGTGAAATTAGTCTAGCAAACATTGAATGTGCACCTTTTCTTTTTAATATTAAACTTCCAATTTAAAATAAAAGATCAGTAAGCCTATAAAATTATCGAAATCTCCCAAAATTCCACACTTAAAATTGAATGTTTTTGTTTTTAGAGCATAATACAGCTAATTTTACAGACATTTTTCAGTTACTGCACTGTAAAAAATGAATGTTGTTTTTACGGTATAATACAGCTAATTTTATAATGACAAGCTGTAAAAATTGCTAATTTTACAGTAATAAATTGTAAAATTGCTAATTTTAGTCTATTACCATACATTTTACAGTTTTAAACTGGAAACTCTGCCGCTAGTATTATACTGTTGTTTTTGCAGTAAAATACAGTTGAATTTTTCGGCAATAAACTATAAAAGTTCTAACTTTATAGTAAGATACTGTAAAATTGCTAGTTTTACAGTTTATTACTGTGCATTTTACAGTTTTAAATTGGAACCTCGGCTGCCAGTATTATACTGTAAAAACAACAGTTCCTTTTTTGTAGTGTAGTTTTACAGTTTATTACTGTGTATTTTTCAGTTTTAAACGGGAGGGAACCTGTGCCGCCAGTATTACAGAGTTGTTTTTACAGTACTAAACTGTAAAATTGCAAATTTTACAGTAGTAAGCTGTAAAATCGCTAGTTTACAGAGCTCTTTCACAGTTTTAAACTGAAACCTCTGCTTTCAGTATTATACTGTAAAAACAGCAATTTATTTTTTGCAATGCAGAATCACCCAATTAACAAGTGAATGAAATAATTCACAGAATAGCCTGAAATTTTATAAAAACCTAGCATTGCTGTAAGTCCTTATTGGTGAGGCCAGGGCTGGATTTAGACTTGACGGGGCCTAAGCCGTTTCCGCTATGGAGCCCCCTAAAAAATTAAAGGACGTTTTTCTCTTTTTCTTTTTTTGTGTTTTTATATATCCCCCCCCCCCCCCACACACTCTCATTATGCATGTTTTTTTTTTCTCTTACGTAAGCCCATGCTTCGTATTTTTAATTTTTTTAATGCCCCTGCTGTCTTTTTTCTCCCAGCTTAGGAGTCCAGTTAATTGAGAGGATCCGGGATTTTTTTTTTTTAAATATACATAAAAATCTGCAATTTTAAGCCTGATAGGATAAAAGAAAGCAATAATGAAAGAACTTCTGAATTAAATAATCAGTCAGATATAAACAGTAGCGTAGCTATGGGGTCCAGCGCCCGTGGTGAACTTAAGAAATTGCGCCCCCCTTCGATTATTGTCCTGATGGGAGGTCATTGTGACCTCCCAAAATTTCCTTATTCCAAAAATTTTGATTTTTTTATCCGAAAAATTTGCAGACAATATTGCAACTTTAATAAAGTTTTTCTTTCTTCTAGCACTTTTCACGATGGTCAGTGTTTCGCAAATTTTATACATACATAACATGTCTGCTTGTTGGGTATTATTATCCGAAATTCGAATTTCATTAGACAATTTGAGAATTTTCCCCTTTCCATTAATTTTAGTTTGGAGCGTCCCTACCTTTCCCTATCATTTCACATAAATTCAAAAAATCAATAATTCTTGCAATTCATTATTGAACATAGTGTTTTTTCCCTCACAACAGCTTTCATTTAAATAGAATTTGTTTTAAAACGTTAGAAGAATGTATACAATAAAGATAATTTGCGCATTTAAAATAAAAGTCAAAGCCAATTTTCCTGTATGCAAGGAAGGCAAAGAAAATATAAAAAGCATAATTAATCTGAATTTGGCTTAATAAATACGACTCCTTGCATACAGGCAAAATAAAAGTTTGCTATTTTAGGCCTCGGATTATCTTTTTATGAATAAGACTTCTCATGCTTCGTATTTAAAATGTCCTAGAGAAGATCTTTCAAGCAAACGAAATCATTTTATTGGAACGCCGTCATTTAATAATAACATTTATGAGGGGAGTTAGAAGAGGCTATTGTTCCCTCACTGACTTTAAGAAACATACAAGATGCATTTTCTTGATTTTTCCAATAAAGCGTAAACAAACATGGGCCAGCAATGTGGAAAATATTAGCGGGAACCACAGCGACGATGATCGGACTAAATGTCAAAAAAAAAAAAAAAAAAAACCGTATATTAAATCTATCGTTCTAATCAATTTTTTTATCTATCGTAAATGGCTTGCCCCCTGAAGTAGAGTAGAGTACACGCGTTCTCTAAACATTCCCTTGGCGTTTCCTAGTTCAGTAACATATGAGAAATAATAGCTATTTTTGTTTATTTTCACAATAGAAAGAGCTCAAAACATATTGCACTGGCGTGATTACAAATCGTGCTCAATCCCTACCAACAATACTAAAACGGTAATGAGCATAAAAAACGAAGTAGTACTAGTGTAGAAGTGAGAGTACTTCATTAATGCACTTATAAAATTGAAGAATTTTCAAAATACGGAATCGAAACTTACCAAAAAAGATTTATTTCATTTTTTTTTGAACATAGCATCTAACCTTCTATACTAGTGATGTGACATCGATGTTGATGTTTCTTGAACATCGATGTTTTACGGTCGATGTTTTATAATTGATTCGATAGTCATTTTTAAGAGACCTGCCCTTCCCGTTTTTGAGAAATAGGAATCTAATTTTCATTTCTCTCTAGTTTTTGCCACACAAAAATTTTTAACAACAGCCGAGTTATTTTCTGTCATCATAAAATCACATTCCAAAAATCTGTACTCGAAACATTTTCAAAAGCTCGCCCATCATTTTTGAAATTGTAGAATGTTATTTCTGAAGTATAGTAATTAATAAGTTGCAGTGATATCCTGAAAAAGGCGGCAAGAAAGAAGCGGAGAGAAAAGGTTTGTTTCTCTCCCGTTTTTAAGTGGATAAGACCGGCTGAATTCAGATCAGCTTATTATATAGACTCCAAGTCCTATATAACTAAATTCTATTCTGCCAAATAGATTCATACTAACATCAGCATATCCAACCAAATACTACCAAAACAAAGTTGCACATTTTACACGGTTTGTGTTGTAGCGTGGGGGCGCAGTTTGCAGTTGTTCGAGGCAATCTATCAAATTTTTGTTTTTTAGTCTGTTCGGACTTGATTTTTTTTTCCAATTTTTTTTAATCGGTCAAAATGCCGCCCCCCTAGTTGCTGCGCCAGTGGCAAGAGCCACTCCTGCCAACCCCTAGCTACGCCACTGGATATAAAACATCTTGTCACAAAAATTTATCTCAAGCAGTGGCGGATTTACCATTTCGTAATAGGGAGGAGCCCTATTGTCATTAGGGTTTCAAATGAAAATCCAAAAGGCTCATGAAAAATAGTTTGCGAATTCTGTTCAGCACTAAGGGCTCCAAACCTGTAAATTCTCATCTGGTCTCAAATAATTTTGCTTCAAAAACGTGGGAACCATGATTTTACAATTTTGGCGCCAAATGCAGCAAGGAGATGATTCCGACTTGTCAGAAATTTTTAAATTCAAGGTTCATAATAGCATTTTTTCAATTTTTCAAGGTTTTCAAGAAATACTTGAAAATAAAATGTATTTATTTATTTATTTTTTCAAGAATTTTATTTTTTTAGGAACAAGACATGCCATTTTTTTGGCAGGTGGTAGCCCCCAACCATGAAAAATACCAACAGAAAAGCTTCTTATATAAAGCGGTGTCCTTGCTAAATTTAAAACACTTGAAACTGAACTTTGTTGAAACTTTTTTCTTATTTTTTTGTTTTAAGAAACAAATTTCAAAAATTCATGAGAGATGGGCCCCAAGCTGCAGCTTGTTCGGCTTGTACGTAAACCCAGCCGTGGGTGTAGCTCAGACAGGACTGCTAAGACCTTGAATTTTCAATAGAGATCTTGGATTCTTTCGATTTTGTATGAAAGTCCTGAATTTCGGGTTTTATTGAGGAAAAATATTCATTTATTAAATAATGGTTTCACTAAAATATAATTATTTTGTCTAAGCAGTCTAGAATTGAGGTCTCTCTTATGCACGTCATATGACTGTATGAAACAATTGCAGTGGGATTTAAAAAAAAAAAAAAAACCTCCCCGCTCAAATATCCGCTTCTCCTAACAATGGATGCAATTTCTCATTTTATATACTAAGTTGCAAATATTTCCTGCCCATCTGCACAATTATATCAAGATATTAATCCCCCTCCCACGCCATCTTTCTTTTTTTTTATAACAGACGATTTTTAAACTTTTTTTCCCTGAGATATAATTAATGAGAGATCAATTTTAGTATTTATTATCTTTTTTCTTCACCTTATCATTTCTCAAATTACCATTCGACCAACTACAGCATTAGCAATTGAAAAAGGAAATAAATTTTGCAAATGATCAATTGATCCTGGGTTTTCGTCTCTTTCGGTATTATATGAGTTCAGTCTTGGATTTTCGCAAAAATATTATTGGCATCCCTTGGCCTCACACACACACACACGCGCGAAAAAAAAAAAAAAAAACCGCTCTTTTTTTTTTTTAACTCTAGCCCGACCCACTTCTTAATGTCCGAACCAATAGTATTTCTCTTGCCTGAAACAACCCCGCCTTCCATCACAACGTAAGCAAAGATATCAGTGACGTAAGTCACACACAATCATTTTCGTTCCTTTGTTAGAAGAGAAAGGACGTCGAAAAACTAGCTCCAACAAGTCGCGGAATCTCTCCTCATCATAGCAAATGCAGTTCCCAAAATTTCCGGTAAGTTTTGCTCATTTTATATTTTGGTACGTCTCATTTTTAAACCCTGACAAACCTTTAAAATGTTTTTCGCAATCTTTGAAGTGAAAGCATGCTTGAAATTTTAAAACAATAGTACCAAATGAAAGAGGAAATATTTCTGCGTCTGATAGAATGTGTTTGGACATAGTTACCTCCATGTTACATAGAATTCGAATTGTAATGTTTATTAGCAAATACGGTTAAGAGTTTATTTACGTGATCAAAAACCAATGTCATGTTGGTTGACAATGAATCTGAATGATTTAAAATGTTTACCTGTTGCCAGTTTTTATTTGTTAACAATTTTAGTACTTGTAATTGATTTTAGTATAGGTATTTTTTAAAAGGATTTTCAATTTTGCCTTTTTATTCTGCTTTTGCAACTAGCAAAGTTTACCAGTAAGGATTATTTTTTCTTTTCCGTGTTTACCATGTCCTCTCGAAAACAATTAAATATATTGAAGCTTAAAATGTTCTAACCAGTGAAATTCGTTTTAATATAAGGTCGGCAATCAGAGTCAGCTTTTTTTTTGTTTTTTTTCTCTAATTTTTAATTTAATCTTAGTACTTGTTAGCGTAATTCTTCAAGAAAGTGATTTTTATTGATTTATTTATTTATTTCTATTTTTCATATATTTATTTATTTATTTATTTATTATTATTATTATTATTACTACTATTAAAATCTGTCCGCGTCTGTCTGTCCGTCTGAAGCTTGAACTCCTCAAAAACCGCTGAGCGTAAAGAAACAAACATAATACCATTCGATTCGAAATTTTCTAAGGAAGACAATAAGACCAACCGCGTAATTGTACGACGTTAATTAGCTGAGATATTAATTAAAACGTTAATTAAATTCTTTGCACTTTTAAAATTCCAAGACATTTATTTCTTTCAGTTGCCATTTTAAATTAAAGCGTTAATTAAATTATTGCACTATTTTAAATTCCAAGACTTTTATTTCTTACCGTTGCCATTTTAAATTAAAGCGTTAATTAAATTATTGAACTATTTGAAATTCCAGGACATTTATTTCTTACCGTTGCCATTTCAATTAAAACGTTAACTAAATTACTGAACTATTTAAAATCCCAACACATTCATTTCTTACCATTGTCATTTTGAATTAAAAAGTTAATTAAATTATTGAACTATTTAAAATTCCAAGACATTTATTTCTTTCAGTCGCCATTTTAAATTAAAGCGTTAATTAAATTATTGCACTATTTAAAATTCCAAGACTTTTATTTCTTTCCGTAGCCATTTTAAATTAAAGCGTTAATTAAATTGTTGAACTATTTAAAATTCCAAGACGTTTATTTCTAACCGTTGCCATTTTGAATTAAAACGTTAATTAAATTATTGAACTATTTAAAATTCCAAGACATTTATTTCTTTCCGTAGCCATTTAAAATTAAAGCGTTAATTAAATTATTGCACTATTTTAAATTCCAAGACTTTTATTTCTTACCGTTGCCATTTTGAATTAAAAGGTTAATTAAATTATTGAACTATTTAAAATTCCAAGACTTTTATTTCTTTCCGTAGCCATTTTAAATTAAAGCGTTAATTAAATTGTTGAACTATTTAAAATTCCAAGACTTTTATTTCTTACCTTTGCCATTTTGAACTAAAACGTTAATTAAATTATTGAACTATTTAAAATTCCAAGACTTTTATTTCTTTCCGTAGCCATTTTAAATTAAAGCGTTAATTAAATTATTGAACTATTTAAAATTCCAAGACATTTATTTCTTACCGTTGCCATTTTAAATTAAAACGTTAATTAAATTATTGAACTCTTTAAAAATGAATTGTTTCTTGAATTGTTTTTATTCTAATTATTAAAGACTTATATTTTTTCTCTGGTATACCATTTTGAAAATGTGTTTTTAAATAAAATTGCAATTGCTGTTTTTAGAAGGGACTTTTTTTGGCTGCGATCCAAATATTTAAAGAACTTTTTCGTTTAGAATTTTGCAATTGATTTTACAGGAAGAAAGCGGTTTTGAAATAATTGTTTTCGGTAAGGAATTTTATTTGTTTTTTAGGGAGAGTGCTAAGTATGCGCTCCTTGACGTCGCTTTTTTTTTTTTTTTTTTGAGGAAGCATGTGCAAATAATTCGATTGATTCTTTGATGCAGGAAAGCTTTTTAGCGAGTCGCTTTAGCGGGGAGTAATTTGTTGGAACTTTCCTTGGTACTTTAAAGGCGAACCGCTTTGGTGGCGAGTAGTTTGTTGAAACTGTCCTCGCTACTCTAAAGGCGAGCCGCCTTGGCGGCGAGTAGGTTATTTAAACTTTCCTCACTACTTTAAAGGCGAGCCGCCTTGGCGACGAGTAGTTTTCTGAAACTGCCTTCACTAC
>JAXGGA010017965.1:0-23101 GCA_038373865.1 Uloborus plumipes | reverse complement strand
TACTACATTCTCTGAATGATATTTGGAGCAAATAGAAACTTTCTCAATACTAGCGACATTACTATATACAAAATAGAGAGAGTCATAAGTTTTGAATTCGATTTCTGCTTTTCTGCTGATGTTGAATAGGATTAAGTAAAGAAAAATTATGTAACTTTCATCTAAAGTGTTGTGCCCCTTCAAATATCACTCCTTAAAACTAAAAACACCATAAAACCTGTGGTTTTGATTTCACTATTTATAAATATTCTTGCATTCATAAGGTGGGACATGTTTCCCTATGCATTGGGTCAAGTCTCCCTAAACCTAGGGACACTTGACCCAAGTGAAGATTTTTGGCATATAATTTTTTGAACCATTTCTACTTCGATTTATGCAATTATTTTCAGTCACAATAATGTACAAAATAACACAGTATTTACATATATTTTTATTGAGTTCTAACTACTACACAAAAAAAATTGAAAAATAAAAAACCTAAAGTTAGGTCAAGTCTCCCTAGTTTCCCCTAAACTCAACAGTGTTTGGGACAACAGTGCACCCAGAAATGGGGCACTGTGCGACAACTTGACAGCCTTTCAAAAAGTCAATTTTTTAAAAAGGAATATAATAAAGAAAACTAATAAAAAAACTAAATTGACAGTTAAAGAATTGTATGTTCTTATTCTGCAGTTAAATTTTTTTAAAGCAAAATGAAAGAGTGTTTGAGGGTTGAGGGTTGTCTTTTCTGGCGAGTTATCGCTTTTTGGTAACTTTTCACATGAATTTAACAAAGCTTGGCAATGTCCCGAAACTTTGATTTGGTAACCCTAGCTGCGCAACAATGAAAAATGAAAGTAAAAGTAAATGAGTTGGATCCAATGTGGTGAAACTTAAGCTTGATGCGTCGGCCTGTCTATATAGCGGCTCTGGGGCCGGTCGTTGACCAAATGACCATGTTCCAACCAAAGTCTTGCAGGAGAGCAACGATTGGGTTGGCAACGTCGCAGAGCCCATGTTCAACATTCATCAAATTATTATGAATTTCCATCGGTTCAACCCCTTTTGCATTCAAAGATCGAACAACAGCCCGAACTTTACACTTGGCGGAAATACGCAACAGGAGCTCCATTCTCAACAGCTGCCAGTCCTAGACTGAGCGTTCCAGCGATGCGTGCGCATGCTTGCTCGGTAGGGATGGAAGCACCAATCACAACCAAGCGGCCACCTGCATCATTAGTAATTTCTTTGCGTCCCCAACGCTTTGGATACCTTACTTTCGGTATTACCCTCGTATAATCAGGTTCATAATGTGATGATAAAATCAGGCAATTTAGTTTACTTGAAAAGAAAAACCGAAGAGAAATTCAATAAAACGGGCAAATAATAATAATAATAAAGGTTTGAAATTCGCACAAGAAGCGATATCCTGGATAGAGTAACAACATCGAGTAATATTCCCTGAAGAAAACGAAATTCAACTTCGATGGTCCAGATGTTTGGCAATGTTCTTGGTACGATTTATGGAATAATACTCAGATGTTCTTGAACAAGCAAGCTGGTAGGGGTTGTATTATGATGCGCGAATTCCATAGACCGGACGAAAATGAGGAGGAAAAACTGATGCAGCATTATGCAGGGCAAAAAATGACATAGGAATTTATCGCCTTTTCAGTGGAATGACCGGTTGTCATCCAACTGAAGCCGTTAGATTCTATACTTTCCCCCAAACTGGGTTTTTGACTGCAAATATAAAGTCACAAAACGCTGCGTTTCATATCTCGGTGAATATTGGGCTTATTAATGTCAAACTTTTCGTGTTGGAATTGTTTTTCTTTATGCTCTTGATTTCCCTAAAAATAAGTCAGGAGAGCTAGGATCCGTATAAAAAGTTACCGTTCGTAGTTTTTTACTATTTTTTTTTCGCTTCATATTTTCAACATCTTAAATCTGTACTACTTCATTTTCAGCTCTTTTGTCATCGGAAATATGCATATAGGAGAAACGGTTGCGAAAATAGAGGTCATGCAAATAAAAGCGAAACACCCTGTAGACAGTCGTTTGAATGCTCCAGGCGATAAAGAGAGCTGCTAAAGCTTATTTTCTTTCAAAATCTAAAGTTTTTCAGATTGCAACAGGATAATGTTCCTAAGTATACTGTAAACTGTCAGTTCCACGTTTGAATGTTTTAATGATTTGCATGCTTTAGATTGGCGACCTTATAACACCGTCTTGATTAGAAAACATTGGAACATGCTCTCAAGAGCAGTGTACTGTCCATCTTTGAAAGAAGCGCCTAGTACTCTGGAACCATTCCACTTTGAAAAGAGGTGATAGGTTGTGAGTATGAACTTTCCCAAGTTTTCAATTTAAAACTTGCATTTGCTATCCTTTTGACATGTTCAACTGAACTATGTATTTGAAATTAGCATCGTTCTACGTTGTTTGATACGGCTCAAAATGTTTCTTATTATTCCCCCCCCCCCTATTCTTATCTTACCTATCACCTCCATTTTGGTAAGATCAGAGAAGACCTGACGCATGCGTAAATACGCAGGAGGTTTTACCTAAGTAGTTACAGTATTGTTATTATTTATCCAATATTGTCATGATATGACGAGATTAGAGTTATCCACAATGCGACACCAACAAAATATTTTCATCACATCTCCTGTTGTTATTATGTATCCAGTATTATTATAATGAGGGTGGAATATTGTTATTCGTAAGAACCAGCACGAACAAAATATTCGCCTTACAGTACTCTAGTTGATCGTTATTTATCTAGTAATAGCTTTATACCCGGCGTTGCCCGGGTACGTATTAATACAACGTAGCATTCAGAAAAGAAAAAAAAAATTAGAAGAATTTTATTCTTATTTGGGTTTATTTTTTATTGATATAGATTTTATTGCAACATACCTCTTATTTGGTTGAATTCTGTCCACATGGTTGTACAAAAAGTTCTAGGTACAAACTCCCAAAAGAACTTAATTATCACGGAAAGTTCACAGAAAAATAGCATCAGCTAAAAGCGAAACATGTATAAGGCTTTTAATCCATGTTTTTGCATAATTCCTCTGATAGGAGGATAAGAAAATTTTTTTCTGTATCATACATATTTTGTGCCAAATGAGAACATGAATTCTAATTGTTTTTGACTTATTTCATGCTAAAATGAAATAGGTGAGCCTCGAAATGAAAATTCATTGTTTTAATCTTAATCTTTGTTGGAAAATGCTAATATTTAAATACCATAAATTTTATCAATTTGTAACCTAAAGGCTCATGTCGATTAAAAAATAGACCTAATAATAGGCTAGATTCCTATAAAAGGGTCATTTTTTGGCAAAACACTTGAATTTGAGCTTTTTAGATTTTTTAAAAATTTCAAGACCCTGCCTATGAGAATTCTAGGGCATCAAGAACCTCTGTGTCAAGTTTGATGAAAATCTGACACAAACTGTGGATTTGTATAGCGAACAAGTATACAAACAAACAAGCATTCACTCATTTTTATTGATATAGATTGTAATAATAAAGGCAAGTTGGTTTTATTGGGTTTTATGGCGCAAAAGCTTTAATAAGCCATACTGCGCCAATAATAAAGGCAGGATATAAAATGCAGGAAATATTAAGTGGTTTTAAGTTTACGATAGACATGTTTGAATAACTTCTGTCAAGTTCTCGACTTAAATGAAAATTTCACCGAATTTTACTTAGCCTACGTCCATAATAAATCCTTCTTGTCAATTTTTAAATATTGCCTTTCCTACGGAAAAGACAGCAGCTTTGCAATCGCTAAAACATTTCATGTGTCCAAAAGGTAAAGAAACATTCTGTCAAAGCTGCTTTTTTAGGAAGTCAAACCCTTGAATCTAAACATAGAAAAATTTCTATAAGTAACGAATTCGAGTTCTTGCAAGACTGGCGAACAAAGCATTTGACAGAAAAATCCGTGGTAACCTAATCGTATCTATATAAAAAAAACGTCGTTTAAGAAGTCAGGTGGTAAATCTTTTTCTTTTCTTCTTTACGATTGGTTGACAAATTCATGGATTTTCTTGTCACTGTTCTCAGATCTCGTTCATACGTCACATGTTAAATGACTCCCTGAACGCCAGTAGACCCCGGAAAACCAGATTAAACTAATGATACAAAATGGCGGGTGCTTACCTATGTTCTTTGTGTGTGTGTGTGTGTGTGTGTGTGTGTGTGTGTGTGTGTGTGTGTGTGTGTGTGTGTGTGTGTGTGTGTGTGTGTGTGCGTGTTTTTTTAACCGTTGATTATAAAAGTTTGATCAGGTGTTTTCGCTGTGTAAGAGTTACCCTTTGACAGTTTGAAAGCGAAAAATAAAGAAACACTTTTGTGCCGATAAATATATAAAAACGTCTAATCGCAAAAATTAGCAGACAACTATACACCATATAGGTTCAGTGTTACACAAGGAAGCTCGTCTTTAATATAGAAGAAGTGGTATGATTCTTCACTAATCAAATATATTAACGTCTTAAATCACCTATTTGCACTTACATTAACTAAAGCTTGACGAGAAATTTTGCATTTGAAAGGGAAAGAGTGCGATGGTTGAAAATATTTTTTATAACTGTTGCATTCGAATGGTTGTATAAAATTGCGAAAGCAAAAATTTAAACAACTTTACATTTAGAATATTCAAAAATCGGACATATAATTAGAGAAATAACGGGTCATCGTGAACTGGTAGTATATAATGAAGGTGTAAAAGAACTGCATTAGAACAGAAGTTATAATTGCACACTTATTATAAAATAAAAGTTATAAAAAGTTTTAAAAAACGCTATAAATTCAACTTGTTCAAAAATTTAAGTTCAGTCTTGTAGGAAACCTGTTTCTTATAAGCTAGGTAAGTCAGTTATGTGTTACAAACAGTAATTATTCAACTGGCTCTTATTTAATAATTTACTTGGTAGAGAAAAATACTTGAGCGTTATTTCTCACTCTTTTAGATAATTAAATTATTCATTCCAAAATTAATTTTAGCTCTATATCGATTAGATCCAAACAAGAAATTTCAACAGCTGCCTTATTGAATGGCAACTCCATGCTAACAACTCTATTTCTTTTTTCCTTAACCTTTTATATCCCAAATTAATTTAACAATGAATTATTATTATTTTTTGTGTTTTTTTGTTGAAAATACATCAAACAATATAATCATCAAAAATATCAAGAATTTTTTTTTGAAAATTTCGGGGGTCTAAGGCCCTCTACGCTTTAGGGCCCCTAAGAAAACTATTTCCGATCGCAGATACCATCAGTCGGCCTCACAGCAAAGTACAAGGAGTGGTACTTAAATGCTTCAGCATGATTCCACCCATTTAGGATTCATAATATACTAAATTAATATAAACGGGACTCCTGAGTCCTGTCAGGGTATAAAGGGTTAAAAAGTTTGTTTTATCCATTTTTGCTGTTAAATTTCATTTACAGTTTATTTTAACTGAAATATTTCGATTATCTCAGTTATGTACTCGGAAATCTCTTCGTACTCAACTAATTTTTTTTTAAATTATTATTTAAAAATATTTTAGGCAAAAAAGAATAATACATCAAATCAAAATGGGTAGGAAAATGCAACAAAAACGTTATATTTTCCCCCTTACTGGCGTCATTCATACCGATTTGGGACTATTTTGGCTTTTGCCCCATTTATATACATTGCAGATTTCTTGTATCCTTCCAACCTCAAGTAATTCAATCCATTAATAATACATTAATAATACATTGATTCACTGTCCTCAAAGTAGGCGGCCTTTATCGATCGTCAACAAGTCCTCCCCTGTCAGCATACTGAGCTTTGAAGACGTTTTTTCTTCGGATTACCCACTTTATTTGTAGTCTATGCGGGGATAGCTACAAATTCAACTCTTGGGTCTTTCAAAGCTTCCAGGAGGAAAAATACTTCAACCGGCAAATGAAAAAAACAGAAAGGTAGGTTTTTTTTGTGAATATTTCCAAAATCAGAAGCAGAGTACAAAATTAAACAAGTTCATCTACATATATACGTACATACGGACGTCTCGAGAAAACACGTGGTAATTAAGTTGGAGATGGGTTAAACTAGATGTTTCGGAGGTATGCTGGGTGGTATGCAAATTCAACTCTTGGGTCTTTCAAAGCTTCCAGGAGGAAAAATACTTCAACCGGCAAATGAAAAAAACAGAAAGGTAGTTTTTTTTTTTTTTGTGAATATTTCCAAAATCAGAAGCAGAGTATAAAATTAAACAAGTTCATCTACATATATACGTACATACGGACGTCTCGAGAAAACACGTGGTAATTAAGTTGGAGATGGGTTAAACTAGATGTTTCGGAGGTATGCTGGGTGATTGAAAACTTATCGTACACATTTCGTGGAGAGGTAGGGAATACGTCAGGAAATCGATTTCACATAGAAAAGAATGTCCGCAAACGTCATCTACATGAGCAAAATGGACAAGTAAAGAGAGTATAAGAAATGAGTACAATTATGTGGTAATGAATAGGACTTTTATTACAGGCTTACAGTAAGGTACTCAAAATTGCGATTATTTCCTGTACTTCATACAAGGAACTAGAAATAAGTAACTGGAAACCAAAACAAAGACTTAACGTTAAACAAATTTGAGGACATTTGAAACCCATAAGATATCTTCCCAAAAAATGAAAACTTTTAAGGATTTTACCGAAAATGTTTGCCATGGAAAAAAAACTGCTCCACCCCTGCTCCCCTCCAAGAACGCGCAGGAAACCTAATACCACTCTTTATGTCTTACAAAGTTTACTTTATGATGCTTCATTTCTGAGAAATGTATCAGCAAACACTGAAAGTATCGTCACTTATTTATAGCTGGAATAAGGTAATCTTCAGGCTACGGCCAAACGTGGCCTAATTTTACTTTATTATCTCTCGAACACAGTTTAACGATGGATGGCATTCCAAATTACTTCTTGTGACATCAAATGTCATTAACATGATTAGCTGCTTTTCCTACCCGAGTCACTATTATCAAGAATTTACGGGTTGGTAGAGGAAATTTAAAACATGCTTTCAACCTAATATGTGCTTATTTCTGCAATTAAACTGTGAAAAAAAAAAAAAAAACTGTGGGAAAAATCTATTAGTATAAAACAGAGAGTTCGTGCGTATGTTTGTTTGCCGGTAGCTTCTTGGTCTGATGAAAAGGTCCTGAAATACGAAATTTATGGATGGTTCATGGTCCCAAATTGCTGTGATTGTTGTATAATAGAATTTTTTTCGTGAATTCGAAATTCACTCTGCTTATCTCGAAGTTTCAGGCAGCCATGTTTTCACACTAATTTTATTAGATTTTGTTTTTGAATTCTTCAATTGAAGGCAGCTTGATTTTAGCCACGCGAACACGATCAAAAGATAGCCTTAATTTTTAACGTAATTTTGTTCTATGAAGTTCCAATTTTATGAATGATACATTACTTTTAATCTCTTGAGGAATAAAATAGAAGTTTTCAAAGAACTTGTATGGCTGTGTTTTTAATTAAAATCGCAAGTGTTTCAAAATCGAAGTGACATTTACTCTCGGTATCTCGAACTTTAGTTGTTTCGAATGCAGTCAAACCTCGTTAAAACGAACTCCAAGGTGATTTTAAAAGCAGTTCGTCATAACCGTAGTTCGGCTTATTCGAAGAGCAGTACGCAACAAGTCATTGGGCGGGAATCGGAAATGCAGGTCATCTTAGCAGTTGTTGTTGTTGTTGTTGTTGTCTTGGGCCGAACAGGACGGCAATTTAGGGCGCGCTGCTTCGCTTTTCCAACTGCACTGTCATTTGGTGTGAAGTCCGACTTCCACAGTACCCACATGCTATGTGGACCCGTTTATAAGGTAGGCATCCATTCACAGCACTACAACACATTCACATAAGACATGCACAAGGAAAGGGCAAGAACAGGAAAGAGAAAATACATCCATGCCCGAGCCGTGATTTGAACCAGAGACCACTCCATCCGAGTAAGATTTCTCTGACCTGTAGAGAAGGAGAAAGTGGCTTTCTCATCTTAGCAGTAATTCGTTTTAAGCGTGTTCGAATTAACGAGATTTGACTGTATTTTTCTTGGTCCTTAGTACTTTCATACATCAAAAGTCGACTGTACATATTTTCCATATAAAAAAATGCAACCTTAAATATTTCCTGATAGATTTGAGGCAAGTCCCTTTTCCCAAAATAAAAATCGGAAGAACAGTGGACTGACAGCTTCCAGTATGGCGTACTTGGAAAGTGTATTCTACATCGCTACGGGGATCTCGGCAACAAAGATGCGCGGTGGGCGAACAGCCGCTGCTGCCGATGACAGGTGGATTGTCGACAATTCCAAAAGCCCCGCACAATGGAACACTTATAAATACGACTGTCGTGCACCCGATACTTCTTTCCCTTTGACGACCGAGGACGACGGTTTGGAAGAGGACCGAAGCTCATCGTCTGGAGAAGGAAGGACCGCAGAACATTTTACGAGAAATTGTTGAAATCAACACAAGGACCAGAATCATCGCCTCAGAATTCTGTGTAAGTATACTTCTAGCGTTTGTAATGCACATTATGCTCGTTGAGCTACGTAATGCACATTATGCTCGTTGAGCTACGTAATGCACATTATGCTCGTTGAGCTACGTAATGCACATCATGCTCGTTGAGGTAGGTTCCATTTTTATGATAATAACTAATAAAAACTGCTGTGAATAACGTGCTACTTTTCGCCATTGGCGTTTGGAAGAGGTAAGGAGTAGCCAAGAGTTGTATTTTCTCTCTTCAGGGGCCCTACTCTGAAACTTCCTGGAACTTCCAGTGACGTCTATTACTCCCTCACGACAAGCAAGAATAGCCGAAAAAGTAGTCGCTTGTAAAATTTTGTACTACTCTGAAAGCCCTAATGTGCGAGAATTTTCTCTCCTTCTACCGCGTATCGAGAAGGAAAAACGATTGACCAATCAAATGACAGTATTTTTAGTATATCTCACTCGCGTTACATCAACATTCGCGTGTGCATTTTGCTTTAACTTTCTGGTTTAGCTTAGCCTCCGAAATAGATGGCAAAAAGATTCGAAAGCCTAATATTAAAAGCATTCGGGCAGATTAAGGTGTTGTGTTTCAGGAATTTAAAAATATTAGAATTTTAAATCGCAATTAGTACATCTTTACAACACATACGAGCATACAAGCGTAAGCGAAGTAAAGTGTCGAAATACATTATACGAATTCATTTCAATGTATCAAATGCTTCGACTAAACATGAAAAAATTTATAAATACTTAAAGAAAATAATACTAATATTTAAAAATATTTGTTAAATTAAATCATTTAACTTCATGACTATGTTTTCAGTGATATTTTGACTTTATCGCAATAATACTTTTAAATTCAGGCTTCAAGTAACAGTCCCCTTTTTGCGTTACTCATTTTTGTTTTCGCAATAATAGTTGTATTTTCAGTCTTTAAATGATAAGTAAAGAAAAATCACATGTCTGGGCAGGGCAAAAAAAGCCCTTAAATCAAAGTTTTTAAAATGGAGAAATTTCATATCGCACTATGACAAGATAAAAAATAAATTTAAAAATACTCTTTCGAAAACTTGAAATCCAAAATATTTTACTACTTCATTATATTGTTTTTATTTGGGGGAGGGGGGGGCAGCACATAAAGCTTGTGCTCAATGTCCTGCAAAGTCGTGCCCTGTGTCTAGGTATCACTTTTTCAAAACGTGTATTTAAAACATTTGTTGTTTGAGAGGGGTAAAAATTACTGCATGTGCTGCGCTTTTTGCAATGATTTTGATAGACTAAATTTGGCTTTTCGCGATATTTTGGCCTTTTCGCAATAAGAGATATATATTCACTCTCTAAATATTAAGTACGAGTCCCTATTTTTTGGGGCAATGCATAAGAGAACAAGAAGTTCTGTCAAGAACTAAACGAGCCTACTTTCCCGTAAATCGACATCGGCATTCTCGCATCTGATCATTATTCTCTTGATTATCTGAAACTGAAAATTATGTCAAACATACCTTTTTAGCACATAGAGCTGATTTCGAAAAGCAAAATATACCCCTCTCATCAGATGAAATAGACACGTAAAAAGTAATTAACGAATAAATAAAGCTTTGTCGCACCTTTTAAAGAGTGCAACTGTTACAGTTCCTCCGTAGAAAAAATCCTACATTGTTTTCAAAAAAAAAAATAAATAAGAATAATAATAAAATAAATAAATAAATAAATAAAAGTACAAAGATCATCAAAACGTATTTTATCAAAGAAAGAAAAAAAAAGAAAAAAAAACTCGTCCGTTAATAAAATGTCTCGAATTTCACTTTTAATCGGTTGCCAGTTGTTAAATATAAATAAAGAATAAAATGTTCTCGTGAATGAAAAATTTTTGTTACAAAAAAAAAATCGTCTGTCAAAAAAAAAAAAATAATAATAATAATAATAATAAATAAAATAAAACAAATGAATAAATAAACAAAAAATCGTCTGCACAGTCAGTCATTTTTTTTTCTGAGCCTGCATTTCCGCCACGTTTGCGGAGTCGGAGTCGGAATCAAAGTCCTCACAGAAGATTACTCAGAAAAATACTTTACAAACACTATTTATCAAAACCATTTTCTTACAAAGTTAGTTTGAAGGAAATCCGACTTTAAGTTCAGAATCAACATTCAACTTAAATTCCCCGTAGACGCTAATGTTAATTTTTTTTCTGAACGGTTCAATATTGAACGAAAAATGGTTCAAATCAAAAAGCGAAATATGGAAATGTATGGGAAAGCCTCTGCGAGATCTTTCAAACAAAAAAAAGTTTATTCCATTCAGACGGTTCACTCAAAAGTTATTAGGTGGGGAAAGGTTGCTTGAACGGTTCAATGTTGAACAAAAAAATGCTCAAATGGAAAATTTGAATAAGGTAATGAAGTATCCTTGCTGAGATAATTCGAACAAAAAAAAGTTTGTTCAAATCGGATTGTTCACTCAAAAGTTAGCATCGCGGGACAGGTTGTTTGAACGGTTCAAAGTTGAACCAAAAACTGTTCAAATCGAAAAATCAAATATGGGAATGAGCTGTACTCGCCGAGATCTTTCGAACAAAAAAAAGTTTATTCCATTCGGACTGTTCACTCAAAAGTTATTAGGTGGGGAAAGGTTACTTGAATGGTTCAATGGTGAACCAAAAATGTTCAAATTGAAAATTTAAATACGTTAATAAAGTATCCTTCCCGAGATGCTTCGAACAAAAAAAAAATTGTTTAAATCGGACTGTTCATTCAAAAGTTATTAGGGGTGACAGCTTGTTTGAACGGTTCAATGTTGAACGAAAAATTGTTCAAATCGAAAACGTAGATACGGGAATGAGTATTCTTGAAAAGATCTTTCGAACAAAAAAAAGTTTGTTCAAATCGGACTGTTCACTCAAAAGTTAGCATCGCGGGACCGGTTGTTTGAACGGTTCAAAGTTGAACCAAAAATTGTTCAAATCGAAAAATCAAATATGGGAATGAGCTGTACTCGCCGAGATCTTTCCAACAAAAAAAAGTTTGTCCAAATCGGAATGTTCATTCAAAAGTTATTAGGGGGGGGGGACAGACAGACCGACAGACCGACCGACAGACCGACACACAAATTCCCCATCTCAATACCCTACTTTCAAATTTTTAATTTTTCGATATTCAATTTACCTTTTTATTTTTTTAACTTGGCGATATTTTTTTTACTTGGCGATATTTTTTTTACTTGGCGATATTTTTTGGACTTGGCGATATTTTTTAGATGCATTAAGCTACTTTTAATACTTTTTTCGTCTTTCTTTTGTTTTTAACGGGAAAGTAGGCTAAAAATGGAGGTCCTAAATCACATGTCTGCGGATCTTTTTTCCAAAATGCATTTAAAACACTTTATGTTTGAGAATCGAAAGAAACAAATTCATGTTTTATGCTTTTGCTATCATTTTAAGACTTGAAAAACGATAGTTCAATTATTCTGTGCGGAAAAATTTAACTTAAATACGGTACGATAAAAACGAAATGCTCCCACCCTCCCCTGGTAGAAAATAGAATTTGAGTTAAGAGCTCATTTTATTAAAGGAAATGTATCCCTCCCCCTTGGGTTAGATCGACACCCTGATTAAGTAAATATATAAATTCAAGTTTTGGGCATACCTTAAAGTAATTTCAACTTGCAAAATTTTGGCCAATAAATCAGTAAAATAAGATGATTATAGATAATCGGCAAAGTTGCAGAGTTCCAATTACTGCCGATAAATAGATGTCTCTCTCAAATTCAAACTCAAAATAAAGAAAAAATCTTGACTCTCAATGTAAAACATACTAAACCATATTTTCAGAGCTTATAAACATTATGGCACACTCCGCGTTGAGAAGAAATGGAATAAACAAACAGCTTCTCACTGCCGAGGAAGATATCTCACGTCTTCTTACCCTGTCGTAAACTTCTCGGCGCGATTCTAGATACCTTAAATTAGAAGTGGCTTTGAGATTATCGATTATTTGTGTCTCACGAGATGTGACGTCACGGGGCACAAAAAACCCGTATTCTCGGTATCGACTGTATTGACGATACAATGAGAGTAGGGCCCATGGTGCCCTACTCTGATTGTGATTTGATGCCTTTACTTAGGAAGCTGGCACATAGAATTTCATTCCAATGGATTCCTGCCCACTGCAAAGTTGTATGCAAGGAAAAAGCCGAAAAAAAAGGAGAGTTTTGATAGAACAGTGCATGAGCCGCCCACTTTCCTTTCATACGACTAACTTATTGGTTAACTTGACCCTCAGGAAAATTTGCAAGCGAGATACGATACAACAAAATAACAATAGATGGAATGCTCTGGGGAATATGGGAAAATTCCCAGTTATCCAAGGAAAACAGCAGTGGTTCTCTTTAGAGATCTCATTGGAAATGACTATTTGCGAGACCATCTTTATAGAATCCGAGTGAGATTCCCCAAACTGTTCTTTGTGTGACTCGAATTAACTAATGACATTTGAACACTTAAATAATTGTGTTGCACTTCACCATTACAAGGGCACTCTTTAGAAAAAAAAAAAAGGATCGAGAACAAATACCTTAACCGCTAATGTTCGGCATTTGTAATCATCATCAAACATGTCAATTTATCATGAAATACCTCTTCTTTGCTTAGCAAAATATTACTATAGCGCTTTCCTTTCTTATATTTTCTTTGAGCAGTATCGTCAGTCATGGTAAATTTGAGCCATTCATTCTCCATTTAAAACAGCCCTACTCATACTTTAATAGTTTTATTGTATTTGTTGGTATATAAAATAATTTTGGAAAAAAATAGAACCGACTTCAGTTGGAAATTGCTCTAAAAAGTAAAAAATAATTTTTTTCCTTGAACACCATTGAAACTACTTTTAAACATAAGTTTTTAAGTAGGCGCAAAAACAATGCATAGAATCATACGCAACTATAATTCAACTATATACATTTTAATGGATCCAGGTTCTTTAAAAGCATTCGCATACATTTCATTCATTACCACACATTCGTGTACTGGTACAAATATTCTGCTTTTAATTTTCAGTGGTTTCTCTGAAAAATGTTGGCAAAATATGGTTAAATATCATTTGACCTATCGTTTTTGCGCCGACTTCAAAACTTATGTTTAAAAGTAGTTTCGATGGTGTTCAAGGAAAAAAATTATTTTTTACTTTTTAGAGCAATTTCCAACTGAAGTCGGTTCTATTTTTTTCCAAAATTATTTTATTTTATTCTTTTTAGTGTAAGTGTACTTATGAAATCAGGTAATGTTTCCATGACGGAATTTCACCTAATTTTCTTAAGTAAATGCTCCATAAAATAAACTGAAGAAAAAAAAATTAAGAAACTATCAACGCGTGTAAAATTATAAACGATTGACACTAAAAAAAAATCTTTGTTATTGTCTGGTATTTATTTGTGTACTAGCTTAATCAAAGCCATTTAAATATCAACGGTTTGTCAACTAATTTATATTTCAAAGCAATTCTAGTTTCTCGTTGTTCATAAGATTTTAACACATACTATGTACGTTACCGCTAATGAGTTTCATGTTAGATTTAGTTAAGCCTTGGTTCAAATTTTTCATCATGATTACTATTGATATTGCTGTTGCGAGGCAAAAATTTTTGCAACAATGGATTGAAAATTTAATCATTTAATGGGGAAATGACATGAAATTTACTGTTTTCCATAATAACTTTTTTTCTTCTGAACAAATATCGTCATATGAGTACACTAGCCGGGTGCCCGGCCCTGCCCGGGTATGGTGTTTTAGTGACACTCGTTCATGAATTTTTCAACATTAAAGTGCATATCTATACATACAGTAGCTACTTCTGTAAACAATGGCAATTTTTTCTGACTGGACAAACTAAAAAACTGTATTACACACCTTAAATACAAATGCAAGCTACAAATAATGTTTAGGTAAATCGGAAATGTTATAAGCTTGGTACAGGGTGCGGCGGAGAAACTTGCAGACTTGAAAAGTCAACTAAGGGAAATGTATCAGTTTACTACTTTTTATAAGATATGGTACCTATTCTGAATTTTTATATTAGTTAGATTTAAAAACTACATCGGGAAGAATGACGGCCCCTGTTAATGATGCACTCATGTACCCTAGATTTGTTGCACTCTTTCGAGAATATCGACTGATGGGATGTTGGTGATAGCAAGCCGAATGTTGTTCTCCAGGCGTTGCAGGGTCCGGGGCTTGTCGTTGTAAACGATCGATTTGAGATACCCCCATAAAAATAGTCACAGAGTGTCAAATCGGAAGAGCGGGCCGGCCACGGTACGTTACCTTTCAAGGAGACGTTATCACTCAACTGGTGAACCACAGCAAGTTTGTAGGGATGAAACTGGAGTTCGTTGTGAAGAATTCGTCTCAGTGTCCAATCAAAAATCCCCAAAGCAGCAGCGGGTTTTACCCGCCGAACGCTTGGGAGAGCGCAAAAACGACTCCCTCGCTTTTTCGACGTTTTCTAGGGTTCTGGAAATCCGTTGACCTCCTGGGCCTCTGTTTGCCACACTCTCACTTTCCCTGAATGTTTTCACCCACAAAACAGACGATTCCCAGCCAGGAATGGGAACAACGGGCTGAATTTTGAACCGAGTTCGGAAGGCACGTTGAGTGGCGACCACCGAAAGATTATTTGAATAGTAAGATTTGGCGGCGAACGCTCGTTGCTCCTTTGTCCAACGCATGGCGACAACTAAACTGAGATAACAAAACTTCAGGACCCTCTCTTTAAAATGAGACTCTTTCCACTCCTTTCTGACCACTCCTTACTAATTAGCATCCAATTAAAATCAGCAAGTTTCTCTGTCGCACCCTGTAAAATCAATCGCACTGGAGTCAAGTATTTTCAAACATTACACGTAAAATAAGTCCCATCATTAGTTTATATCCTTGTGACTACATTGATGAAAACATCTTACGTACCTAACTTAGAAATTTTTTGACTATAAACATATTCTGTTCTCTAACTGTTGCCAAAATCAATTATCTTTTCATTTACCCCGTTAGCGATCATTGGCACAGATGAATCTAAAAATCCTAAGAAAGCAATAAATTTCATACTTACTCCAGTGAAGCCTTGGTTCACATTTTCATTATGATCACTATTAATATTGTTGTTGCCAGGCAATAATTTTTGCAACAATGGACTGAAAATTTAATCATTTAATGGGGAAACTACATGAAATTTACTATTTTCCATAATAACTTTTTTAAACTAAGCTTTTTAAAAATAAATTATAGCTTATCCTGCTCCCTGTTACTGTTGCTATCTACGGTGAAAAAATGGTTAAAATCGGTCCAGTAGTTTAGAAGATTACCCCGGACATACGGGTACAAAAGTAGTCTTTTATGTATATAGATGGTACCTAAGTTACACCATCTCCTATCGATTAAAAAAAAATCGTCCAAATCGGTTCAGTAGATCATAAGTTATGTGCGAATAAACAAAAAAAAAACATACGCTTTGAATTGATAACCTCTTCCTTTGTTGAAGTCGGTTAAAAATAGAAGAAACACTCCTAAACTGTTGCAAATTTGCCCAAATTAAAAAATAATAATTGTTAAATCCTTTGAAAATAAGAAAAATTGTCTTGCTTTTTAGCTATTTTGCTTTTTAGAGTCACTTTGAGATACGTCAGAAATTGAAAGCAAAATAAAGTATTTAAATAAAAGTAGTGCAACTTTAAAACAGCAAAAAAATTTTGAACGTTAAAAAACTCATCCTTCGTAATTCATTCTTGCAAGATTTTTATCATTCATAATATTGCATTGAATATTACAATGCAAGATGGGCATTTTCAACAGCTTCAAAAATAACTTCCAAATAGTAACTTCAAAATTATTGAATGATGCAAGTAGCTGGGTACAATTGCGATTTTATTTTGCAAAATAAAGAGTAGATAACGTGTTTCATAACCTTTCCCAGAGAGTGCAACATCGGGACTGATAATTTATGTTTTAAATTCAAATACACTTAATAATTTGGTGGTACAAAGAGTTAACCAACACGGCTCAAAGCTACCCTGAATGACTGTGCACAATTTCCCCATTTCAAATTGTACGCACATTAATTTCCTTTTTCTCTCCAGCCTGAATTATGTTACGCCTCTTGGTGACATGTCTTCTGACATCTGTGGTAGTCACAAGTGCTTTGGCTACGATGGGCAACGGGGAGCAGGGAGGCGAGATCTTGGCCGAAATCCCCAGCCAGCCCATGGTCTTCAACACGCCAGAGGAACTAAGGACCTATCTCCAAGAGCTAGACAAATACTTTGCCATCGTTGGAAGACCCAGGTATAGTAAACTAGTCTCCTCAGAGGTATACACTGCTCGACATTGAAAATGCAACACCAAGAAGGAGTGGTCAGAAATTCATGCAAATTTTACCGTAGACGCACGTCACTGAGTTATGCAAATGATATGAAATGCGCAGCTCTCCGACGCCCGTGAAGTAAGATATAAGAGAATGAAGTTGAAAAGTGGGCTATGTTCATGTTGGCTTTTCTGCCAGGCTAATTATCGGAGAAATTTGGTTTTTGTCTCGAAGGATACGTGTGATAGGAGGAAATGCCACGCCGTCCTCAAAGAAGACACTTCCAGCATATAGACGACTTTACAAGGGGTATGGTGATCGGACTGAGAAGGGGAGGTTGGTCCATACGTCAAATTGCAGCTGATACCCACATGGATACAAGCACTGTGCATCGGCTGTGTCGGAGATGGTTGGAAAGAGGAAATGTAGCCACATTGAGGGGTGCAGGTGCAGCCAGAGTGACGTCAGACCGCTTGGATCGACGGATTCACCGACAAGCTGTGGCGGACCCGCAAGTCACTTATACGTCGATTCTGCAGCACGTGCAGAATCTCTGGATGTTCCTGTGTCGACCAGAACCATTTCCCGTCGACTGGTTGCACGTGGCCTGCAATCACGGCGCCCGCTAAGAAGACTGCCATTGACCTCACAGCACAGACTCCAACGTTTGGAATGGTGCCGGACCAGAGCGACGTGGATGGCAGAATGGCAAACCGTAGTGTTCTCAGATGAATCTCGCTTCTGTTTGTCCAGCGATAGTCATCGCATACGTGTGTGGCGTCGACGTGGAGAAAGATCGAATCCAACAGTAACTGTGAAACGCCCCACAGCGCGACAACGTAGCATAATGGTTTGGGGCGCTATTGCATACAATTCCGTATCACCTCTAGTTTGTATTCGGGGCACTATGACGGCCCAACGATATGTAGATAATGTACTGCGGCCGGTGGCAATCCCCTACCTTCAGGGTCTGCCAAATGCAATTTTTCAACAGGATAACGCCCGGCCTCACAGTGCTCGATCAGCCAACATGCTCTACGAGGTGTACAGATGCTTTCCTGGCCACCATACTCTCCTGACTTGTCACCAATCGAACATGTGTGGGACGTGATTGGACGCCGTTTGCAGAACCTGTCACTGCCTCGTTCAGAAGACGAACTGTGGCAAATGGTTGAAAGGGAATGGAGTGCCATCCCTCAGGACACCATCCGCAGGCTTATTGACTCCATGCCTAGACGTGTTTCTTCGTGCATCGCTGTCCGCGGTGGTCCTACTTCTTACTGAGCCGACGCCGTCCTCGCTCTAAATTTTACTTATTTATTTTGAAATAAATATCACTTATTGTTCCATGCTGTCTCTGTCTTCTTACCGAATTTCATCAATTTCTGACCACTCCTTCTTGGTGTTGCATTTTCAATGTCGAGCAGTGTATATTTTCCAGGAATTCCATGATATATCTATATACATGAAAGACTACTTTTGTATCCGTATGTCCGGGGTAATCTTCCAAACTACTGGACCGATTTTAACCATTTTTTCACCGTAGATAGCTACAGGGAGCACCGTAGATAGTAACAGGGAGCACCGTAGATAGTAACAGGGAGCAGGATAAGCTATAATTTATTTCTAAAAAGCTTAGTTTAAAAAAGTTATTATGGAAAATAGTAAATTTCATGTAGTTTCCCCATCAAATGATTAAATTTTCAGTCCATTGTTGCAAAAATTTATTGCCTGGCAACAACAATATTAATAGTGATCATAATGAAAATGTGAACCAAGGCTTCACTGGAGTATGTTTATTGCTTTCTTAGGATTTTTAGATTCATCTGTGCCAATAATCGATAACGGGGTAAATAAAAAGATAATTGATTTTGGCAACAGTTAGAGAACAAAAAATGTTTATGGTCAAAAAATTTCTAAGTTAGGTACGTAAGATGTTTTCACCAATGTAGTCACAAGGATATAAACCAATGATGGGACTTATTTTACGTGTAATGTTTGGAAATACTTGACTCCAGTGCGATTGATTTTACAGGGTGCGACAGAGAAACTTGCTGATTTTAATTGGATGCTAATTAGCAAGGAGTGATCAGAAAGGAGTGGGAAGGGTCTCATTTTAAAAAGAGGGTTCTGAAGTTTTGTTATCTCATAGTTTAGTTGTCGCCATGCGTTGGACAAAGGAGCAACGAGCGTTCGCCGCCGAATCTTACTTTTCAAATAATCTTTCAGTGGTCGCCACTTAACGTGCCTTCCGAACTCGGTTCAAAATTCAGCAAGTTGTTCCCATTCTTGGCTGGGAATCGACTGTTTTGTATGTGAAAACATTCAGGGAAAGTGAGAGTGTGGCAAACAGAGGCCCAGGAGGTCAACGGATTTCCAGAACCCTAGAAAACGTCGAAAAAGTGAGGGAGTCGTTTTTGAGCTCTCCCAGGCGTTCGGCGCTTAAACGCGCTGCTGCTTTGGAGATTTTTGATTGGACACTGAGATGAATTCTTCACAACGAACTCCAGTTTCATCCCTACAAACTTACTGTGGTTCACCAGTTGAGTGATAACGTCTCCTTGAAAGGTGACGTACCGTGGCCGGCCCGCTCTTCCGATTTGACACTCTGACTTTTTTATGGGGGTATCTCAAATCGATCGTTTACAACGACAAGCCCCGGACCCTGCAACGCCTGGAGAACAGCATCCGGCTTGCTATCACCAACATCCCATCAGTCGATATGCTCGAAACAGTGCAGCAAATCTAGGGTACATGAGTGCATCATTAACAGGGGCAGTCATTCTTCCCGATGTAGTTTTTAAATCTAACTAATATAAAAATTCAGAATGGGTACCATATCTTATAAAAAGTAGTAAACTGATACATGATGTACTTTTCCCTTAGTTGACTTTTCAAGTCTCCAAGTTTCTCCGCCGCACCCTGTACCAAGCTTATAACATTTCCGATTTACCTAAACATTACTTGTAGCTTGCATTTGTATTTAAGGTGTGTAATACAGTTTTTTAGTTTGTCCAGCCAGAAAAAATTGCCATTGTTTACAGAAGTAGCCATTGTGTGTATAGATATGCACTTTAATGTTGAAAAATTCATGAACGAGTGTCACTAAAACACCATACCAGGCCGAAACCGGGCAGGGCCGGGTACCCGGCTAGTACATATATATAGGGTGTCCACTCCAATCGTGGACCAATAGCCAATTTCTAAACCGTTAGAGATAAGCATATAGCTTATTTAGGAAAAAATCTCCAAATTATGAAAGGAATTTTGGGTCTATTCAATGTTTTTCAAAAAATCAAATTTTGAAAGAGTTACGAAATTTAAATTTTTATACAGCCCCCCCCCCCCCCCCCAGTCCTATCAATCATGTTTAGTAAAACATTCTTGACACTGCAATGTTTAAAACTAAAAAAAAAAATCACTCTTCTACCACAAAAATTGACCGAGTTATGACGTTTTGAAAAATCAAGATTTTGAAGGATTTCGCATACGGTCCCTTAAGCGATCTCTCGATGACGTCATGAAACAATGCAAAATCTTGATTTTTCAAAACGTCATAACTCGGTCAATTTTTGTGGTAGAAGAGTGATATTTTTTTAGTTTTAAACGTTACAGTGTCAAGAATGTTTTACTAAATATGATTGATAGGACTGGGGGGCTGTATAAAAATTTAAATTTCGTAACTCTTTCAAAATTTGATTTTTTGAAAAACATTGAATAGACCCAAAATTCCTTTCATAATGTTGAGATTTTTTCCTAAATAAACTATGTGCTTATCTCTAACGGTTTTGAAATTAGCTATTGGTCCACGATTGGAGTGGACACCCTGTATATCTATATATACATGTATTATACAATTTGTTTTTAAAAAGTGTTTAAAATAGGGATAATTAAATCCAAAAAATACAAGAAGACACAAAATTACAAAAGGGTACTGATGTGTCAGCGCAAAGCCGCTAGAAACAATAGCAGTACCAGCATAATCAAAAACACATAAGGAACGAATTAAATTGCAAACTAAGGACTGGCACGTCATCAGGAGGAAGACCAGATCCTTGGTTCGCAAGGCCCTTTCTATCTGACATGAGGGAAGGTCCCAATAACATGTTCCCTTCCCCAAGAGCCTTGAATAAAATGAACATAATAATACAAGCAAAAGAAAAATGGACCGCAGTCAAATATCAAACACCAAAAAGGTCAAAAAAGTCAAGTACTCACTTGAAAAGGTACCAGACGTGAACTGAATGATCATCAGCGCAACAAACAGATATGTGGCCCGAACAGAGAGTTACGGTTAAAGTTAAACTTTCTTAAAATAATTTAAGTAAAAGGAGGAAGGAATTTCATTGAAATCCGACGAAGACTTCAGCAAATTAAGTTTTTTTTGGACGAAAATCTCTTTGTTGCAGATATTTTTAATTCTATTTATTTCATTTATTAAGGTATTACGGTAAATTTTAATAGAAATATTGGAGTTCCATGCAATCAATCGATTAACATGGAAGTTGAAAGAAAGACACTTATCAAAAAGATCAACCAAGATGTCATTTTCTGAAAAACAGATGTTACGGTCGAGAAATTCAGTCTGTTTAATATTTTTATTTGTGTGAATAAGCTCTAAATCAGCAGGATAGATATTTTTTGAATCATCATAAAAAGAGTGATAGGGTGATGAGTTCTGGTAAGTACGTACCCTTTTTTTCAAAGTTCATGTTCTCAAGGATGCTGCTCTGTTGAAAAATCTTGTACACTCACAATTTTTTTTAGTTTTCTTTCCAGATCCTTTACTAAGATTTTCAAGCATATAATATGTTAAATAAACCATAAGCATAATTTTTGTGACCTGGTTTATGACACCTATTCTAAGGTACGCACTTTCCCTACCTAGCGGGGTAAGTGCGTCCACCTTAAATTATGTGAATATGAGCAGGAAAAAACTTCTGGCACATATTAAATATGTTAGGTAGTTTCCTTGGGATAATTCCTAAAACTAGAGATCAGCACTTTCTTGCATGGATGAAACGCAATCAGTGATATCCCACGTGTCTTGCGAACAACTGTGATTTGAAGATTGAGAGAGTTGTGTCTGGGATTCTTCCTTTGTCCTTTTAATAGGACAAAGTGAGCAAATGTAAGTTGTTTTTATTTAGTAATAATCACTTATAGTCTACATAGTTTATTTTGGTTTAATACATTAATCAGTCTGTGTTTAAGCCAGGGTTCGCACTTACCCCTTCTTAAATGTAAGATGAGACATGTGCGTCCAATAGCGTTGTTGTAAGTGCGTACCCCTGTGATTTTCTTTAATTCTATTTGTATGGTAGATCGTTAGGTGACCTGAGTGAACAATTCGTTTTTTTTTTCTTTTCTTTTTTTTTTGAATAAATACGGTTTTAAAATATTTTTCTTATTAGAATCAGCAGCAGTAAGAAAAAACACAAAATAAAGAAAAAAAAAGGAAAATAATTGATCATGCTATGATACTTGTACTTTTTTTTTCTTGTACATTGAAATAGTTTTTCACAAGGTGTTCTTAATTTTCTTAAATATAATTTATTCATTACTCCACCTTCGTTTTTTGAATCAGTTGGTTCCTTATTTAGTGTTTCACTTAATTTCATTGCTTCATTTGTCATTCTGGTTTAAATTAAGTATAGCTTATGATCGCTATTTTCAACGAAAAATTTACTAACTGATATCTAAAAGCAAATATATTTCAGAGGTAATGAATAAAATTGAAATCTTATGCCGCATTCACTGTAAATATAAATACTTAATGGAAATGATGTCGGATTTATCATCGGCTTATAAAGAGTTATAAGCAAAATTAAAGGTGAATTACGAGAGTCGGCATAATAGTACGCATATGCCTCATGATAGTGATACGCACTTGCCCCATCATAATGGTACGCACTTACCCCCACCTTATTTTAAAGAAAAGGGAAAATGCGTACCGTCATATAAACAAATTTTAGTTAGAGTCTTTGATCAAAATACCCCTTGTCTCCATATATTATTTCTCTAAGCCGAATCCTATACCCGGTCGAAACTCGCTCATTTCTTTATCGAATTGCAAGAAAATTTATGATTTTGAAGCTTATCCCGCGGGCTATTGACGAAAATTAGACCCACCCTCTAAAAAGTGTCGGTTCGTTTTTATTCGAACTTCAATTTTTGGGCACAAAATTGACTCTATCTAGCGAAATAATTGTCGTA
>JAXGGA010017964.1:0-23104 GCA_038373865.1 Uloborus plumipes | reverse complement strand
TTTGTTTCTCATTAAGAGGATTTTGTAATGCAATTCATTAATTTTTAAAGTTGTAAATTGTTCTATTTGTCTAGTGATGAATGAGCGTAGATACGGTTTGCATTAGCACACTAGACTTTAATTAACATCTAAAATAGCGGCCACGACACATTTAACATAAATACTTCATACAGATCTATATTAAGACATTATTAGCATGCGCTGATGATATGAGGCCAAGCGTCTCACGATCATCGTGTTGTTCTTCTCTCATGCTCTGAACACGGTTACAGTTAATCCCCTATAACACAGCTACAGTTAGTCTGTTTTACACATAAATCTTGCATGATGTTCAATTGCTTTTTTCGTCACAAATTCATGCTGATCAGCTTTTACTTTGACGCAGGGGCAGATACAAGTACTCTTCTCCAGCAGTTTTTTGACTTTGAAGTTCTAAAAAGGCAATTTTAGATGATATTTTTTGATACTATGAGAAGTGGTTGGGATTTGGGGCTCTGATCAGGATTTTTTTTTCGAAATTGAAGAACGAAACATTTGTAATAAACAGCCAGTATATCTGGTAAAAAAATGGGGGGCAAGTAGAAAAAAGGACCAATTGCTCCTCCCTTGGAGCATTTCTGGATCCGCCCTTGCTTTGACGCTATTAATGCTAGTATCATGAAACACCTTAACTTGGGTCTCCATCAAATTCATTGCTATTGTTGCTTTTGTGGTCTTGTAAATGTAGTCCAACACACCTCAGATTTTTAGATTTTGGTCGGAAGAAATGGTGTATTTTTTTTTCCTTTTTAGCCAAAGTAAAGAAATTGCAAATAATTGTGAACTAAAAGAATCAATATAGGAAAAAACTTCAATTTATGCTCCAATCTTGATGAAAAAAAAAACTAAGATGCAGACTTCTGAAAAATATATTTTCTAAAATTAACTTTATTCTATCACTACTGTGTGATTTTAGTGTAGGATTTGTAGGCTACAGGTGCTATTTATTGCTCCTATCATATTATTGGTTAAAGTATTAAAATAATAGAGACTTGTCCAGCTTGCCCCTAGCTAGGTCTAACAAACCCTGACTCTTCCTACATATGCATATATTTTCATTTTCACATTAATTTCTCTTTTTTTTTCTTATTAGGTAGAGTTTCAAAATGGCTGGATCATATTCTAATGGATACCAGTACTCATCGTCCTATGGCAACGATAATACTTCAGGTAGGTTTAATTTATATTTAAGTTTCAAGTTTGCCATGTAGAGTTTGCAAAAATTTCCTTTTTGGCTTCCCAATAAATATTGTTGATTTTTTAACAAACTTTTGTTGTAATATGACTTGAATGTCATACTACAACAACGAAATTACTTTCTTGCATAGTGTTTATTGTTTCGAACTCAGCATTGAATGTGGAACCTTTTACTTTTGGGGTTCAAAACTAATTTCTGATTAATAATTGTGTAATATTAAGCTCTGTAGCCATTAACACTAGAAAGATAGAAGCAGTCAACAGTCATTTTGACCACTAACGAATTTCAGATGCTCATATTTTCTACATTTTTTTTTTTTTTTTTGAACTCTTTTTCTTCATTGACTTTTCTGAACTGTTGTTAAAGATTATAGAGAAGAATTTTTCGTTTTTTTCATTTGGACAGTTATTACAGATGCTATCAATATGTATACAGAAAAAGGTCTGCTGTCATTTTGTCCAGTCAATGAACCTTTTTTGTTTGTTATTCTCTGATCAGATGTATGATTAAGGATTATTGTTTGATTTCCTTGTAAGAAGTAAATCCATTACAAATTTCTCACTGAAATTTGATGGTTAATTTTTATTTTTAGCATCCTTGTTTCAAGACTGACTAGTTTTTTCATGAAATCTATGCATTTGTTTATAGCATACATATATAAGCTCATGTTTGAAAATTGCAACACCATGAAGAAAATGTGATAATTGAATGAAATTTAATACACAGTTGAATGATAGTGGTACAAATTTATGATTAAACTTAGAAAGCCAGCAAACAATAAAAAAAAATATTGAAATTAGTATTTTGTGTAGCCACCACATGCTTCAATAAGTGCTGCTACGCAACGTGGCATGGAGTCAAACAAATTTTTAATGTCTGCCTGATCAAGAGTATTCCAAACTGTTTGTATGCATACCCAAAGTTCGTCTGTAGAAGCAACAGGACGAGGATCATGGACGAGACGCTGACCAACAAGATCCCAGACATGTTTAATCGGCGACATATCCGTGAAATATGCTTGCCAGGGAAGAAGCTGTACCTGCTGCGATGCAAGGAAGGATTGAACAGTCCTAGCGACACGAGGGCGGGCATTATCCTGCTGAAATACTGCCATGCAAGCCTTGAAGGAAGGGGACAGTTTGGGGCTATAGAACTTCACTGATGTACCGGTTACTGTTCAGGTTATCTACAATTCGTAGCAATTGTAGATAGTCCGTGATTGAGATTGTCCGTGATATGATATGGTACCCCAGACCATGACTCCAGGTGTTCGTCCACTGTGACGTTCGATAATGCACTCTGGAAGGTGGCGTTCACCGGCATAGCATCGAACGCAAATGCGGCCATAGTGGTCAGGGTTGCAAAAAACCCACCTGCCCAAAAAAAACCACCTGGGTTTTTTTTGGGTGAAACCCACTCTAAAAAACCCAATAAAACCATAAAACCAGCACAAAAGCAGGTTTTATTGGGTTTTTTAAAATTAGTGAGTTTTATTTCATTTTCTCAGCATTTTTTATATTAGATTTTATCCATTGTATTTAAAAAAGTTACCCTAGCTATTGAAACTTATACATCTACCCATGAAATGTATATATAAAACACTAAGACAATTTTTTTTCTGTCGATGCCAACGATTGTTTTTTTTACAGTTGCAATGGCCTGGAGTAATATTACGGGAAAAGAAGATAAGGTTACAAAATACATTTTAAAATGTTACATCTTCATCCTAATGGCTACGAAAATTGAGCACAAATTATTACTAACTATCGTTACATTTCATTATTTTTTTACATTTATCTATGATGTAACTTGGGTGGTGGTGGCATAATAAAGTATAAACTAATCCTTTAAGGTAATTTTCAAATATTATTTGTTACTTTGTCTTTAATGATGACTTATTTACATTATTTAAATGCAAATTAATTGCATATTAAATTAAGACAAAAATAAAAATCAGCATTCTTAATTATTTTTTAAACATAGAACTCCTCTCCCCCCCCCCTCACCTTTCCCTTTTTCAACAAGCAAAAGAAACAATAAATCTAAAAAAACCCAATAAAAGCCAATAAAACCCACCCGGGTTTGTTTTTTTGAAAAAAAAACCCGGGTTTTTTGCAACCCTGATAGTGGTACCACAAAGTAAAGCAGGATTCGCACAACATACTGCTAATCAGCACGGCAGTCCTTATGCTGATTGGTCTATTGTACCCGCAGGCGGCAGTGGTTTATCGTGAGGGGGATCCTGTATAAAGTAGTCCTTGTGCGCAGTCCACGCTACAGCAGATGTCTACTAATTGATCAAGCACACAATGAAACACCCGTAGCTGTTGACCACTGTGCTGCCAGTTGTCTAGAAACTGTACGGTCCGCCAGCACCATGCCGATCAGGTGTCTATCATCACGCGCTGACGTCACATTTCGGGGTCCACTCCCGGATTTCCGAATTGTCCGACACTACTCGTCCGTCCACTGCTTCCAAACACACATCACTGCTGCTGTTACGCTGCATACCAGCGGCTACTTCACGATAAGACAATCCAGCTTCATGACGGCCGATGATCCTCTCCTGTCCAAACTCCGTAAGTTGCTAAAACCTCGCTCATTTTCGTCGAAGAGGCATAAGCAACGTCTGAGCTAACGTTTATCACAAGCCTATAACCATACATGCCTTGCTGCAGCCTTCTATTTATTCGGATAAATCCGGCGTTCAGAGGGCGCTGCTCAGCGTACGCATGCGCTACAAGTCTAAAATTCTAATTATTTGCATATCATACCCTACTTTGCATTTGCTGAAACTTTGAGCCCATTCGCGCAAGTCCTTCATGGTATTGCAATTTTCAAACATGAAACTCATCTTTTGAATTATGCTATTAAACCTTTTATAAGCTTGTTTGGATGAGTTTTGTATTGAGATCTGCATGTACATTGCACGTTTGCATTCATCTCTCATCACCAAATAATGATTAGTTGTTGAAGGTTGAAATTTTATATTGTAGAAACTATACACTATACAGCATCAATTTATGTGTCCCTTTTTGGTTGAATAGTTCCCTTACAGCTTCTCAATACTTTTGTGGATTTAACTCTGCAGTTTTTGCTATTGGAAAAGATTCTTGAGTGTTTATTGTTTATTCGATTGAGTACCAATATTGCTACATCTAGAATCAATCTTTAGTTAGTGAACATGTGTATCTAATCTAATAAACTAAGCATGCAATTAAGTTACATGGTACTTCTAATCAAATTTTTTATATTATGTTGCATTGTTTTAGTTGACCGTTTCCAGCAGTTTTCGTATTAAAATATTTATTTGTTCTCCATATACTTTGCCTTGCATAATATTTTTCATGATTACACTTTTTTAGGTGGCTATGCTGAATTTTCTAACCTGTCAGAGACTATTAAAACAAATATTCAGAAAGTATCTCAAAATGGTGAGTTTAAAATTTATTTTTAATGGTAAATATTTTTTTCTGTTCACCTTCATTTATTATTAATTAATTTAACTGACTAGAACTCGATTAAATGATTTTAGAAATAATACAGTTTAGAAAGTTTAATTTTATCAGACTTTCTGACATCCCTCCAGCTAATAAAGAGAATAAACTGTTAATTCTTATTAGTAAAAAAAATAATGTAAAGTTTGGGCTTGTCCTCCCACCACCTAATAATTTCTGTATGTGTGTCTTTTTTCTTTAGGAGGAGTGGCAAGTGCTTTACTTTGAAGAGGGTTTTTTTTTTTTGCTTGAGGAGTTTCTGTGATATTTAAAGTTTTTAAAGTAATTTGTATGGCATGTCTAAACCCAGATGTCAAGGCTAAGGACTTGTTTAATATACTAAAAGATATTCTTGTACGTCTAAAATTGCCTTTTCAGAAAGCTCTGCATGATGTTCATCAAATATGAGGGGAGAAGTCTGGTGGACTTAAAAATTTTTGTTTTACTCCCATGAGCGATATATGTTCACTGCACAGCTTACCACAAAATAGAGCTGTAAAAATGTTTCTTTAAGATTGTGACATGGTCTAATGGAACTGTAAAATTTGTCTACCAGTGTTTTTATTCTTTGACCTTGTAAAGGCCATGTCACATATTACTCATTTGGGTAAATTATTATATGCATCATACAATATAAAATGTCATTTTCAGTGCACAAAAATCTTTTACGCCCCACACACCCTTTATCTGAGGTGGGAGGGAGGGAATCCATAATGCCTAGATCTCAAGAGACTGCTCACCCTTCCCCAATAATTTTTGCTGTTTGGCACCCTTGTCTACGCACACAACTCAAAACTATCTGCAGGTATGGAAAACTATACAGCGGTTAAATAAAAATTTTAGTAAAATTTTAACCTTTGCTTTCATTCAGGTCTTCATCATGCAAGTAAGAGATGAACTCTTTTTATTAATTTATCTTCAAACTTCGAACAAAACCAATATTTAATATTGATATCATTTAATAATTAAACATACACAGATCTGCAGCAAATATCTATATTTTGCCTTGCTAATTTAGTTACTTTGGAGATTACGTACATTACGCGAGAAAGTTTCTTTCATAAGAAATTTAAAAAAATATTCCACGTAACGCATTCAAAGTTTTTTAAGAAAATTTTTTAGTTCAAGACCACAATATTTTAATGGTTAATAATGTATTCGTGTTACTTAATTAGTTAAGAGAGAATTCATAAATAAATACCTATAAATGGTTTATTTGTTTGCAAGAAAATATAATTGTGTTTTAAACTAATTTGTTAACTTGGTTGCATGCATTTATAATTTGTAAAAAAAATTGCATGGTTGAGTCCCAGATTCATTGTTGAAATGCATGGAAGCGTACTTAACCTCTTTGTCACGAGTTCTTAATTTTTCCTACATAAAATATTTATATCAAGCTCATTTTTTCTTCTTTTTTCCTAGTTTTACTCTTTAACAATCAATTTCTTACCTCTAAGGAAGAGTTGTTCTAGATACAATAATAATAATGCTTATCTGTGTTTTAATCTTCAATTTTGGACTCAATTTAGCCTCCCACATGTTTTATAACATTTCTCATGTTTAAAAGCATTGTCTTAAAATATCAGATTATATTTTAAAATATTTCTCTTTTTCATAGATTAGATAAAAATTTTCAATGGGCTTTTTATACTCTAATAACTTAGTAATTTATTTTTAGTTGCATCAATGCAAAAATTGGTTAATCAGCTGGGCACGCCACAAGACTCTGAGAGTTTAAGGTCACAATTGTACGTATTCACTGTTTTCGAGTTTTATCATAACTGTTTTAATCTTGCTCTGTAATTACTATTTAACTCTTTCAATGAACTTTATAACTATTTTTTGATTGTTTCTTTAGACATAAAGTACAACAGTACACAAATCAACTTGTGAAGGACACAAATAACTATCTGAAAGACCTACCACACTTACCAAATCCAACAAGCCTTTCTGAACAAGTAGGTTTTCAGATATTGCTCTTAAAATTACAATATGCTTACAAATATTGTCCACTTGAGTGGCCTCGTTTTGTAATGTATTTGTTTGTGATGGATATTACAAGCAAGATTAACAAAAAAATCTATGTGGACAACTTTTACAAAAACTATTGTAAGAAAAATAAGCTAATTTCCTGATTATTTGTATTGAAAGATACATTTCAAGGCCAGGCTTGGGTTAACCTTTACTTCCAGAGAGGAAAAGTATGCTTTTGTGATGATGGTTTGTTAAAACTTCTAAGAATCAAAGGCTGTGCATTGAGAAGGATTTTTAAACTTTGCTTGAGGAATAATAACAAGTTTAAAAACTATAACCTGACTACAAAAAAAAAAAAAAAAGCACTGAAAGGTAAGAAACAAGGTAGGTGCTATTTAATATCATCGTCTTATTAAATAAAACAAGACGTTTGATACCTTAGCTATACCTGTTTATTTAGTTCTACGACTTGAACCCTCTGCAAGTTCCACATTAACAACGTAATTCAATTCAAATGCTGTAGTCGTGCGTTGTCAACTACATAAAGCAAGCATTTAAACTTGATACACAAGCAAACATATTAGTTTGATCTATATATATACAAGAATGGTAAATTAGGTTATAATGTTATTCTATCAAATTGTTTTCTGTAGTTGACAATGCACGACTACAGCATTTGAATTGAATTACGTTGTTAATGTGGAACTTGCAGAGGGTTCAAGTCGTAGAACTAAATAAACAGGTATAGCTAAGATATGAAACGTCTTGTTTTATTTAATAAGACGATGATATTAAATAGCACCTACCTTGTTTCTTACCTTTCAGTATTTTTTTTTTTTTTTTGTAGTCGGGTTATAGTTTTTTAAACTTGTTATTATTTCTTACTTTTTAGAGCTTTTTTGTAGTCGGGTTACAGGTTTTTAAAACTTTTTTATTTTACTCCACTGTATATTAGCAAATGAATATACATTACAAAATTAAATGTACATAACAAAAAAGTATGAAAAGTTATTTGGGTAATTCTTATTGAGCAGTGTCAAAACTTCTCAGCCTTTCCAATTCCATCAAAGACGCTGAATCATGAGGGTTGCTTAAAAGCTTCCGTGGGTCCAGATCGCTTATAAAAAAACCCTCCAATGTCCTTACCTTGCTAAATGCGACGTAAACTTGGCCTTTTAAACTAATTTCATGTTAAAATCTAGGTCAGCCTTAAACTGGAAATTCATTGTTGATTGCGACTTTTGTTTGAACTAAAACACACTTAGCTACGAAAATATCGGTTAAAATCAGTGCTTGTCTAGGAATAATTGATTTTTCCTCTTGTTAAATTCTAGTAAAAAGTAGCCTATGTCACTCGAGACTCGAAAACAAATCGTTTGGCACCTTATTCATCAAAATCGAATGAATAGTTTAGGAGCTACGGTGGAACATCCTTAACCACAAGCATAGCCAGACTGCTAAAAACATAACCCTTCCTTTAAGCTTTGCCGTAGTCGGGTAAAAATGAAGAAAAATGTACCTTACCTTTTAGTCTACTTCTTGAGATTTACGGCACCATAAAACATGTAACATTCTTCAACGCGCATCAAAGGTTCCGAGCTTTCAAGACTTCATGTAATGTGCAAAAATCATGTAATTCAAAATGAAACTTTTGCCTATTTAAATACAAGTTTTCACGTCACGAGAATCAAGTGTTGTCAAAACAAAAACCTTGAAATTCAAGTTTAACTGGAAAAATGCATGTGCAAAATAATGAATTGAAACAAATATTTAATAACTATCTTCTATATATATATATATATTGATTTGAACTAATTTCATGCTAAAATCTAGGTAAGCCTTACACTGGAAATTCATTGTTAAACACACTTAGCTCCGAAAATATCGGTAAAATCGGTGCTTGTCTAGGAATAATCAATCTTTCCTCTTGTTAAATCCTAATAAAAAGTAGCCTATGACACTCCAGACTCGAAAACGAATCGATCGGCACCTCATTCATCAAAATCGAATGAGTAATTTAGGAGCTACGGTGGAACATCCTTAACCACAAACATAGCCAGACTGATAAAAACATAACCCTTCCTTTAGGCTTTGCCGTAGTCGGGTAAAAAGAGGGAAGAAAGAGGAGTTTTTGAAATTCAAGCATTCTTCTTTTCCTGTAGCATTTGGGCATTTTGCTCTATGCATTAATTTGTACTTTTTAAAAAATGATTTGCATGTTTAATAATTACATGAAATTTCTTTGTTTTTAGAAAGAAAGAAAAGTGTTAAGAGACCGATTGACTAGTCAATTTTCTGATGCAGTGAAAAATTTCCAAGATGCTCAAAGGCATGCTGCACAGAAAGAAAGAGAAAGTGTGATGAGGGCAAGAGCTCATTCGGGACTCACTGGAGTGAGTTGGAGTTTTTATTTATTGCTTTTGTGCATTTATGATTGCAGAAATTTTAATTTGTCTTTTTATTTTTATTTTTCTATCATTTCAAGACATGAATTTCATTTTCTTTGACAAATATTTTTTATAGATTTGGCTGTTAGGATTTAATTTTCTTGAAAAAATTTTTGTTTACAATCTCTGTTTTGATATATGTAGTATGCATTTATCTTTATTGACCTTAATGCTTAAAAATTTTTAAAAGCTAGATTTTGGAAGTGATGCCTTTTTCTCAAAAATATCTCATTCTTATCAACATAATTATTTTGTAGAGTTTAACATGTTCGCATTGTTCTGCTTTATGTATAAGTAGGATAACTGCACCAGTGCTAGGTTAGTCTCCAGAAGTTTACTGTAAGAACCAAAACATTCTCTAAATAATACGTTACTTATTTGAAATCAAGTAGGACACATTCCCGTGTTCATTTACCTATCATCAGCCGATAGCAATAAATTGCAGGTAATTTTTCTTGAATTAGTACTAAATCATTTTATTTTAAGTTGTGTGCTCGTATTTCTAGATTCCTTTTTGCTAATTTTTCAGTTTTTTGAAACACTTTCCTCAAACGGAAAATGCTCCTTTGTTTCTCGTTTGATTTAGCAATTTGTGTGACTTAAATTTTGCTATAAAATCTAATGTCTCCATGAAAAAATAACCATATGTATGGACCAAGTTATGTTTAAAGGGGTGGACTGATCGTTGGGTATGGGTTTCTTCTGTATTTCTAACACTGCTGTGCTAAGGGCAAAAGTGGTATATGCAGTTGAGCTCAAACTGAGATAAAACTCTTTAAAGTTTTGCGTCACCATGTATTTGATTCAGATAATACTTTTTTAGAATTTTTTAAAAAATATTTCCTGTTCTCAAATGACCATATAATATTGTATTCAGGTAAAATATATCCCAAAGAGACACCTGGAGTTGATAACTCAAATTTTGTTAAAAAGTGTAGATACCACTTTTGTGCTTAGCATGGCAGAATAGTCAACCACAGCAGGCTATCTTCTAAGACTGCTGTTTAGTTGGTTGCCCCCAGTCAGCCACTTTCTTAAGACAACTTTTATAATGCTCATCAAACTATAGGGTAATTGCAATATTGGGATAAAATGACTTTAGCTGTGTGAAGTATAAACTTATTATATAATTTCTTTTGATGAAAAAGTTTAAATTTTATGCCTGTATTTTATCTAGAAAAGGCTCGGAGATTCAGTGTTCCCCTAACATTTAAAAATTTTTATTTTCAATTTATCTCTGGCAACATTACACTAGGAAAAGAGGAAGGGGTCCTACTCTGAAAATCGCTTGATGTTCAAGTTCCAAAAAAAGCATTTTAAGTTTTTTGTCAAGTGAATGTAGAAAACAGTTAAGCATTTTCCTTCCTGAAATGTTTTGAAATTTAAGTCCTATAAAAGCAATATCCTCTGCTATCTATGGGTGCTTGTTAGTTTCCTTGTATCCTTGTTAGTTTGAACTTTTTCTAAATTTTTCAACACTTATAAAAGTATGGTAAACTTTCAGAATAGCATTTTCAACTGTCTTTTTAATGTTCATTTTCTTTGTTGGAGAAATCAGGAAAATTAAGAATTTCCTTGTTATCTTTATGCCACTTATGTTATGCCTACCCATGGTTCATCAACTGTTAGAGAATTGCTTGAGTGCAGCCTTTTCCACCCCTCCCCATCCTCCAGTTGGCCCTTAGCCTGAAATATTGAACAAATCTTTATTCTTCCTTAAAAATTGCTTATTGGTAGCCCATTAAAAATTTTCAATTGAAAATTTCACCCTGTAAGAAATTTTCAAAATGTTACAATGTTCCAGTGTGTTTGAGCTCATAAAAGACATAATATCCAACTTGATTATTTTTTTCTTTCAGAACCCATTTGGAGATGATACAGCTGGTGCAAACTTAATTGACCTTGCCAGGTAAGAAGAAATCAGCTGTGCTCAGGCAACATATGGTTCTATTTCTCTTGCTCTTTTTTTTTCTTGCAAAAAACTTTCATAGGGTAGAAAATATGCTACGTGAAACTGTTTGACGCTAAAACATTTATTTGAAAGGCAAAAGTGATATAACCGTTAATGTCAGCCTATACTGCAGGGGTTATTTTAGTTAGGATTCCTAATTCAACAATCACTGGGCCAGTTCATTTACAAGTATTGAATTTTGCCAAATTTTGGATTGCTAAACGTAGTGAATTAAAAAAATTACAAAACAATCGCTTTAAGAGGCGTTTTGGAAAGTTCAAACTTTCTCGTTTATAAGTTGAGGAGTTAGTATGAAAAGCAAGGTTCAAAATTAGAGGTTGTCCTATTCGTGTGCAGCAAACTTTTCGTAAATTTTTCTTAAAAATCTCAACATTTTCTCAACTTTACTTCAAACCTTTCAATCTAAACGCTAAAAAAATAAATACAGGCTCATTGCTTTAATTTTATGTTAGACTGTTAATTAAAAATGTTTATTGCACTTTTGATACTAGTTACAATTATCAAAAATTATAATTGTAAAAATAATTTCTTCTGAAACTTTTTTGAACATCTATTTCGTCAAAAGTGCTTTCCAAACTTTTCCAATCTATTGGTTCTTTTTTATACTTAATTTAATTTTTTTTCTAAGTTACTTAATTACTAAAGTTATTCCATATATTTGGGTATTATTTTTTCTGATGAACAAAAACAACATTATTGACTATTCACTGTTAAAAAAAACTTTAGTCTTACAACTTTTAAGAGTCACCCATGGACATGGTAAGTTCAAACAAAAAAAAGAAAATTGCCTAAATCATATCATGGCAGCAAACACTAGCGCATCAGCTTGTTATAAATGTATGGGAAAGGTAAATTACTTTTGCAATAGGAACGTATAAGTTTTTCTTATTTTCATGTTGCAGTGTTAAAAATATTGTACTGTAAATATGCATAAAACTTTTAAGGGCAAAAATATTTTTATATTGATTCTGCCAATGTGTTAGAAAAGTTGACAATGCAATAACAACTGTAACAGTTAATTTTGCAAGCTGTTATGCGACATTTGGAGTTTTTTGAGGAGGAGGGGGGAAGGAGGTGACACCACCAATTACCATAGTAGGCGTATTGCAATATTCGTACATTGTAATGGTAAAAGTTTCTTAAATTTGCAAGTTTAAGTAATTTTTTCTGGTGTTTGTGTGTAAAATTTAAGTTCATTATATATATTTTGTAAAAATTGTCCAATGAAGCTGTATAACAGTCTGACTTTTTAAAAATTACTATTATTTTTAATTGTCATTGCTTTTTAACTAAAATTTGTTTTCTTTAGTCCAACACAAAGTCAAATGCAAACTTCTTTACAAATGGAAGAAGAAGTAAATTTGGAACTTCTCAGAGAGAGAGAGGAAGCCGTACGAAAGTTAGAGGTGAGCAAACAATTTTTTGCTTTTAAAATTACTGCTTGTATTTTAAAATAGACTTAAATTTGATTTTTAATTTTTAAAGCTTTCTTTCTCCATACAAATAAATCCATTCTTTTTAAGTACTACCTCATATTTCAGAGTATAATCCAATCTATAATTTAAAAGCAAGTTTTTGTGGCTTTCAAATATGTAGCCTTGATGGTAAAACTATTGCCCCCCTCCACCGCAATTCTTTTGTTGAACATAAAGCCTAAATATGACGTTATAAATATGGGGGAAAGCAGTAAAAATGTATGTAATTTACGTAATCATTAGCCCTGAAGTGTAACAAAAGGCAAGGCATAAACATTTATTCATATGCTTATGCAGGGTTCCCACAGTCCTTAAAAGTCCTTAGAAACTCCTTATTTTTCATTTTGAAAAATAAGGCCCCTTAAAAGTACTTATTTTTGATTCAAGGTCCTTAAAATTATTTTTAAGTCCTTATTTTTCACTAGTGCTAGTAATTTAATGATTTGAAAGTGCTAGCAAGAATGAAAAATATATTTTTTCATCTTTTCCTTTTTCTGCATTGGGATCCTGTGTTGAAATCGAAGCATTCTCAGTGAGAACAAAGAAACAAGTGTATATGGAGGGGGTCTAGAAAATATCCACTCACCATTTGGAGTTTGAAAAAAATATAAATATATATGAACTAATAGATGCTATTATAAGAAACAAAAAACTTTTAGCTCTACAGTTTTTTTGTCCTCTCATATTTTTCAGTCTGTAATCCACATCACATTGCTTTATTTTAAAACAGTGGTGCTCAACCTTAGAGTTAAGAAGTATAGTCGTTTGAAGGTTTGACAAATCCTTTTCAACTAGTTCCTTCAGAACAAAATGTTTTTAGAAGTAAATACTGGATTTTTCAATGAATTATTTGTCTGGCGACAAAAGAAAATTTGCAGGAGCTTGAGCCTTTCGTTATTTTGATCTATAATCATATTAAAAGTTTTTCTAGGTAGCATGGTAAAACATGGAAAAGAAAGAAAATTATTAAGAACTGTTATTTTCACTACTTACATCTTATTTTATTCATACAATTTTTGCAACTATTTCTGAGAAACCAGTTTCTCAAGTTTAGGGTAATGATGTAAGCAGCTACGTGGGTCTGTAGGCACCACTTTAAAACTGTTTTTCAACCCATTCTCCAGGCATACATTTTGCCTCATTTGAACGCATTATTTATCATGCCAATCAATGCCATCAAATAAAAATATTTAGTAATTGAAGGCTTGCACATTTGCTACTTAATTGCTCCCACTTGAAAATTTTAATCCATTTGCATCTGCATTGATTCAAGTTAGGGATGCACCGAGTAGCATTTTACCGAGTAGCCGAGTACCGAGTACTCGGCCTTTCACTACTCGGCCGAGTACCGAGTTGCCGAGTACCGAGTACCAATTGTTTTTTAAAAAATCATTGACATAGAGCGGTACAGGGTTAGAAATCATTAAGGCTCGACCGATGGCATTTTTTGGCCGATGGGCCGATGCCGATTGTTGGCCGATTGTTCAAAGTTGGCCGATGGCCGATGGCCGATTTTTTTACTCTTCCATCGGCCGATGCCGATGGCCGATGGTTAAAAAAATCAAATGGTTAGAAAAATAAATGTTTTATAAGAGATTTGATGGGTCACATATTCATTTCATTCTACTTTTTCAGTCATTCAGATTTTGGACTTAAAATTATGTTTTACTACCTCTCGACAAAAATTATATGAGGAGAGAGAGAGAGAGAGAGAGACGCAGTAAGTTGAGAACTCATTCGTACCATTGGTACTAGGTGTAGTCATGCAGATACTTTCTTAGCTGCAATCCGATGTTCCAAATGTGCTTTTTACTTTTTCTTTCTCTTTTTTTGACTAATCAATTTTAATTTCAATGCAGACTAATACCATAAATTGATGACAACTGAGTGATATAATCGCAAAGTGTTTTATAACTAACAAAGAAAGATACAACAAAGATGGAGAGAAAAATATGATGCTGAATTCGGTCTCGGCTGGGCGGTATTTGACAAAATTCCTATTAAAATTGTCGATATTTGTAAGATGAATCTCTGTAAAGCAATTCCGCATCGGTTCGCAATATACTCTTATATTCGTGAATTAAGTTCCACCTACATGTACGAAAAGTTTGAGATACAAATCTGAAACGGACACTGTGTTTAGTAATAGGCAACTGCTTTATTGTTTAACATAAACATTAAAAAAACAAGACTTCAGCAATAATATGTGGACTTAGATACACCAAACTTGGTAAAAGAATTTCCATTATGTTGTTTAATCATTAAAAAAAAAAAAAACAGTGAACCAGTCAACAAGTTACACTGTGTGAGTGGAAAAGTTCTTTAAGATATTTTAAACCATAAAGTTAAATAAAACAAAAAGTTCTGCCAAGAACTAAACGAGCCTACATTTCTGTCCATCGACATCGGTATTCTAGTATTTGATCAATATTCTTTTAATTATCTGAGACGACAAATTATGTCAAACGTAGCAAATAAAGCAAATAAAGCAAAGCAAATTTAGCAAATTTAAAGCAAATAAAGCTGATTTCTAAAAACCAAATATGCAGATTTCATCTGATGAACTAGGCACTTAAAAAGTAAACAAAAAATAAATAAATAAATAAATAAAGTTGTTGCATCTTTTAAACAGTGCAGCTTTTATCGTTCTTTCGTAGAAAAATTAATTATTTGTTTTGAAAAAAAAAAGAATTAAAAATAGGAAGCAAATCAAAAAATCAAAACACATTTTATCAAAAAAAAAAAATCGTTCCTAAAAAAAAGTTTTGAATTTCATTTTTAATCCATTGCCAATAATTGAAAACAAATAGTTGATTAAATAAATAATAAAATGTTCTCTTAAATTAGTAAATTTTGTTCGACAAAAAAACGTCGGCCAAAAAAAAATAATAATAAATAAAACAAATGAATAAACAAAGAAAAAAGTCGTCTGCACGGTTATTTCTTTTAAGAGTAGGAGTCAGTCATTTTTTCCCAGCCTGAATTTCTGCAATGTTTTTGCTGAGTCAGAGTTAGAGTCGAGGATTCAGAGGGGGTTGAAAAGTCGGAGTCATCAATCGTAGTCGACAGGTAGAGTCAGAGTCAAAGGCACAAACATTCTAATAGTAGGACTCCTTCTTTTTTTCCGAGCCTGTATTTCTACCATAGGGGCGGAGTTGAAGTCGAAGATTCGGTGTTGGAGTAGGTTTTAAAAAATTAGTTTCGGCAGTCGAAGTCGAAAGCTCTAAAATTATAATGGTAGGAGTGGGTGATTTTCTTCTGAGCCTGCATTTCTGCCATGTTTGCGGAGTCGGAGTCAAGGAGTCGGAAGCAGAGTCCTCATTGCAGCTTATTCAGAAAAGTACTTTACATACATTATTTATCAAAACTTTTTTCTAACAAAGTTAGTTTGAAGAAAATCCGCCTTCAAGTTCAGGATCTACATTAAACTTACATATCCCAGTAGGTGTAATGTTAAGAGCCGAATTCAAGTGAAACACCATTGCAATCGCTTGGAGGCGATCGCAATAGACCAAAATTGCAATCGTTACTGGAAGTCGAATTACGATAGAATCGTATCTCGTAGCGATTGTAACGTTTCACTTAAATCCAAAGTTGGGAATTTGCGATTGCATTGGTGAGTTGCGATCGTCCGTGTTTCACTTGAATTCCTGCCTAAGTCTTTTTTTGAACAGTTAAATATTGAAAGAGAAATGGTTCGAATCAAAAAGCGAAATATGGGAATGAGGTGTCCTCGTCGAGATCTTTCGAACAAAAAAAAGTTTATTCAATTCATACGGTTTACTTAAAAGTTATTGGGTGGGGAAAGGTTGTTTGAGCGGTTCAATGTTGAACGAAAAATTGCTCAAACTGATAATTTAAATACGGTAATGAAATATCCTTGTCGAGATCTTTCGAACAAACAAAAGTTTGTTCAAATCGGACTGTTCACTCAAAAGTTATTAGGGGTGACAGTTTGTTTGAACGGTTCAATGTTTAACGAAAAATTGTTTAAATCGGAAATTTAAATACGGGAATGAAGTATCATTGATAAGATTTTTCGAACAAAAAAAGTTTGTTCAAATTGAATCGTTTATTTCGAAAAGGTACCATCTCTATTTTGATCTCCTCTGTCTCTTTAGAAAATTAAACAGCGCACGGTTATATTTTTGAATGTAATAATCAATGGTTATTTGGTAAATTATTGCAGTAATTGTGTACTTAACTAAAGGCATATTTTCATTGATTATGACATTCAACAATATAACCGTGCGCTGTTTAATTTTCTAAAGAGACAGAGGAGATCAAAATAGAGATGTTACCTTTTCGAAATAAACGATTCAATTGGACTGTTCACTAAAAAGTTAGTATCGCGGGACAGGTTGTTTGAACGGTTCAAAGTTGCACCAAAAATTGTTCAAATGAAAAATCAAATATGGGAATGAGCTGTACTCGCCGAGATCTTTCCAAAAAAAAAAATGTTCAAATCGGAATGTTTATTCAAAAGTTATTAGGGGGGGGGGGGACAATCAGACCGACTCACAAATTCCCCATCTCAAAACCCTACTTTCCAAAGTTTTCGATTTTTAAAAATGTTTTTATTTCTGTTTGACTTTTTTTTTTTGACCTGGTGATAATTTTATGATACATCAAACCACTTTTAATGCTTTTTTCGTTTTTTTTTTTCTTTTTAACAGGAAAGTAGGCTAAAACGGCAACAGATAAATCCCAATACTAAGTTATAGCTTGAATTTCGCTATACTTAAAATGTATGAACAGAAATGTCTGCATGCTCGTTAAGAGATGCGACACTTACATAACTTATTTTATTGAAAAAAAAGTCAGCTTGCACCTTTTTTTTTTTTTTTTGCTACTTTTGCTCCTAGTTTGATATTTTATTCTGTTCAATCTTGCATCAAAATGGCATTATTTTTTTTTTTTTGCTTCAGTCGCGCTAAAATTGTAATTTTCCTGCTTCAGCCTGCTCCAAGACGGTGTTTTTTTTCCTCCAGTGTGCTCCAAAATAATTATTTTTCCTCTCCAAAACAGAATTTTAGCTGCTCCAAAATTGTATCCATCGTATCCCACCCCTGATACATTTTAAATAAAATAGACTTGAGTAATGACAAAATGATAGTATGTTATAGAAGCCGTCGTCATATTTACAATTGGTAATCTTTTAATGAAAATATCTCATAGATTATCATAGAACAGTGGAGAAAAATTCGTAGGCAGGCGAACTAAGCATTTAATAGTGCAAAGGTAAAATGATATGAGTTCAAGCGAGATATATTATCAGTATCGTAGCGCAAAATGGCAAGGGCACATATTCAATATTATAATTATCCATTAAACTAATAGGTAAAATCTGAAACAGCATATAATCCTCCCTAATAGCGGACACCTCCCAATAACGGACAAAACTTCCGGTTCCGTTATTCGGAGGTTTTACTGTAATTCTTAAAATTCGCATTAAAGCGATCACTCGGAAAGTGTCTGATGTGTTGTGAAAATTTCGGTATCTGCCCGATTTGGAAAATTCCAAAACCCAGAACTGTGTTAGTCCCGTTTGCTGCCCGATTTCAAGCCACATGCTGAACATGAACATACTTTTAATTGTGAAGTAAAAAATAGAGAAAATAGAATTCCCTCTTAAGATAACTTAAAAAAGAAAAAAAAAAAACATCGGCCTTGCATCGGCATTTAGATATTTTTGAGGCCGATGGGCCGATGTTTTTTACATTTTAGCATCGGCGGCCGATGCCGATGGCCGATGGAAAAAATTTCAACCATCGGCGCCGATGCATCGGCCTGGCCGATGCATCGGTCGAGCCTTAGAAATCATTACAAAATTTTACTAGCAGGAATATATGCTGGTTAACAGACAACATCACTGGTCCACCTTAAATCATTAATCACATTTTTTTTCTTTAAAAAAAATGGTGGTCCTTGGATTGTTTTTATGGTGATTCGCGGCGAGTTTTACTGGTCTGGAACCAATGGACCAGTAGTAAATTCGAACCCTGACATATGAACTGATGATTGGAATGGACCTCTATATGATAGTTCTTAGAACAAAAATCCCACTGAATTTAACTTATGCATTGTTTAAAATATTTTATTTATTTTGTCAAAAATTTTAGAAAAAAGTTATTTTTAAAATGAATAAATATAAAGTATCAATTAAGTTGGAATTATATTAATCTCTTATTGATTAGTTCTAATTCTCTAAACTTGTTCGTCAAAAAAGTTCGTCAATTTTCTGGCAGTGCTTTGATGAAGTCTCAAATGCACAAGAAAATGTCAATAGTGAAAATACCAACACTGAATTCGAATATGAAGAGATGTTAAAGAAAGAGATGGAGTCTTTCTTTTCTGGAGAATTACTAAATAGAACAAATAGTCCTTTTGCCTGGTGGAAAAAAAATAAAAAAAGTTTCCTATCTTATGCAAACTAGCAAAAAAGTTTCTTAGTGCACCTTCAACTAGTGTGTACAGCGAGAAGGGTTTTTCCAAGGCAGGTTATATTTGCAGCAGTCTGAGGAATAAGCTTTCACCAGAAAATGCTGAAAGATTAGTTTTTTTGCACCATAATTTAAGATAAACAACAATTTCAATTATTAAAATATTTTTCATTAAATATTAGACCATCTTTTTCTTTTTCTCACCCTAATAAAAATGACTTAATTTTACTTCTCTGTGTTTTCACTATGCCACAAGGTTGAATCTGCAAAACCATGATTTTAAAAATTCGTAATCTAAATTTTTAATGACTAGAAATATATTGGAATATGATTGAAAGTTTCTTTTTAATGAGTTTATTAATTTTCATCTTAAGGAACACTTTGACTGTTCCTGACCAAAGGTAAGTTCCCCTATACCAATATGCGATATGAAAAAGTTAATTACATTTGCATTCTTAGTTAATTTTCATACTGATTTGGTATTATAACTTTTTAAAAACTTATACGTAGAATTCCGTCATATTTTATAAATATATTAATTGTAAATGATTGCATTATATATATATTTGCATATTTTTAATTTTTGAAAAATGTGTCTTGAACTATTCAATTTTCTACAACTACTCGGTATCGGCCGAGTACCTGATCCAAATTTGGCCGAGTACCGAGTACTTGGCAAATTGGCCGAGTACGGAATATTTACCGAGTACTCGGTGCATCCCTAGACGCAATGTTAAAGATCCCCACTTAATCGAATACCCACTTATTCGAATATTTCTTGGAACCGACGGTATTCGTTTAAGCGGGGCAGACAGTATTTTTAAATTCTGTAATACTTTTAACGCGTCATGCTTCATTAAAAAAAGATAAAAATAAGCAATTGCAGATTTTTTAAACATTTAGTTACAATAATAAACATGAATTACATATTAACTTTAAAGCACTAGTTTTCAACAAATTGTGCTGAAAATAAATGACACAAATCAATTAATTTTTTAAAGTAAAGGTTATGGTTAGCAAATACTTTGATTCCTTCTTTTTTTCATATAGTAGTGTTTCACTTTGATTGCTTTTTAAAACATTTATTTTTTATAACTCTTTTCAATGTAAATACTTGAGATTTAGAAGCATAAAATTGGTAAATTTTAGTTCTTGCAAAGATAGCCCTGAGAATTATAAAAATGTTGAATCCTTTTTGGACGATGTATTAGAACGAGCGATTCAGCTCAGAGGTTTAAGTAACATTGGCAAATGGGACAAGCATTGGTCGCTATAACAGCAGGGTCACAGGGAATGAGTGATCGTTCTAAAAAGCATATGTACTGTATCACGGTAAAAGGGGTCCTGATGACATACAATTTTGAAAATGACACAGAAGTAAACTTAAATTAAAACATAGATAAAGAAAATTAAGACGATACGATACGTATAACATGCTTTGTTTCACTGACCTTTCAAATCAACAAATTATGAGGCTAGTCCTTAGACTTTTATGCAAATAGATATGTGAAGGGATTTTTAAAAATTAAATATCATGAGAGCACTTTAGATTTTTTTCTTTTTTTTACAGAGAAGACATTTAAATTAATTTTTAAAAAGTATTATTTGACATTCACCTTCATCGATAACCAAAGTTATAGCAATGATAAGTCATGTGTATTGTGGGCGATTCTCTGTAAACTGGTAATTAGCTGTCCGGACTGAGTATTTTAAAAATAATAAAGTAGGGATGCACCGAGTAGCATTTTACCGAGTAGCCGAGTACCGAGTACTCGGCCTTTCACTACTCGGCCGAGTACGGAGTTGCCGAGTACCGAGTACCAATTGTTTTTTAAAAAATCATTGACATAGAGCGGTACAGGGTTAGAAATCATTACAAAATTTTACTAGCAGGAATATATGCTGGTTAACAGACAACATCACTGGTCCACCTTAAATCATTAATCACATTTTTTTTCTTTAAAAAAAATGGTGGTCCTTGGATTGTTTTTATGGTGATTCGCGGCGAGTTTTACTGGTCTGGAACCAATGGACCAGTAGTAAATTCGAACCCTGACATATGAACTGATGATTGGAATGGACCTCTATATGATAGTTCTTAGAACAAAAATCCCACTGAATTTAACTTATGCATTGTTTAAAATATTTTATTTATTTTGTCAAAAATTTTAGAAAAAAGTTATTTTTAAAATGAATAAATATTAAGTATCAATTAAGTTGGAATTATATTAATCTATTATTGATTAGTTCTAACTCTCTAAACTTGTTCGTCAAAAAAGTTCGTCAACTTTCTGGCAGTGCTTTGATGAAGTCTCAAATGCACAAGAAAATGTCAATAGTGAAAATACCAACACTGAATTCGCATACGAAGAGATGTTAAAGAAAGAGATGGAGTCTTTTTTTTCTGGAGAATTACTAAATAGAACAAATAGTCCTTTTGCTTGGTGGAAAAAAAATAAAAGTTTCCTATCTTATGCAAACTAGCAAAAAAGTTTCCTAGTGCACCTTCAACTAGTGTGTACAGCGAGAGGGTTTTTTCCGAGGCAGGTTATATTTGCAGCAGTCTGATGAATAAGCTTTCACCAGAAAATGCTGAAAGATTAGTCTTTTGCAGCATAATTTAAGATACAACAATTTCAATTATTAAAATATTTTACTGGCATTTTCCCTTTTTTTCATTAAATATTAGACAATCTTTTTCTAACCCTAATAAAAATGACTTAATTTTACTTCTGTGTTATCACTATGCCACAAGTTTGAATCTACAAAACCATGATTTTAAAAATTCGTAATCTAAATTTTTAATGATTAGAAATATATTGGAATATGACTGAAAGTTTCTTTTTAATGAGTTTATTAATATTCATCTTAAGGATCACTTGGACTGTTCTTGACCAAAGGTAAGTTCCCCTACACCAATATGCGATATGAAAAAGTTAATTACATTTGCACATTCTTAGTTAATTTTCATACTTATTTGGTATTATAACTTTTTAAAAACTTATACGTAGAATTCAGTCATATTTTATAAATATATTAATTGCAAATGATTGCATTATATATATATATTTGCATATTTTTAATTATTGAAAAACGTGTCTTGAACTATTCAATTTTCTACAACTACTCGGTATCGGCCGAGTACCTGATCCAAATTTGGCCGAATACCGAGTACTCGGCAAATTGGCCGAGTACCGAATATTTACCGAGTACTCGGTGCATCCCTAATTCAAGTAAAAATTATCGCTGACTTTCAATAATGGTTATCTTGAATGTATTGAGATTTTGGGAAATAATATAACAGTAGCTCAGTTTGTTATATTTTGTCATAATTTAAATTTTCAGCTCATATTTGCAAAGCATATCTCAGATAGTTGAAATTTTCTTTTCACAAAGCTCTAATCTAGATAATTCTGGATTTCCCCCTGCAAACATTGCATCCAGTGAGTCATAGAAAATCATGGATTTCAAACTCCAATTGTATCAGATACCTTGCCTTTTGTAAAAGTTTGTGTTTGAAGTGTTGCATAAATCTTTTACATTTATTCAAATTGTCTACTATGCAATTCTTTCTAATAAAAGATAATCTTCTAAGTGAACAATTCTGCTTAAACTATTTTGGAAACTTTGGCATATCTGTCCTGAATTTTAGCCCCTGTATATGTATTTTAGGAAAGTTATTCACTTTTACAAAATTTTTTTATCTCAATTTTACCAAAATGTGAACTATACTGAAGTAAATAGAACAGTAGCATCAAATTAGAACTCCTTGCCTTGTATTGAAATCTGTTTTAACATTTTTGTTTCCTTAAGAAAGATAGTAAAGTGACCCTTTTTCCCTCGTGTTAACTTAATATATTTGTATAATACATATTGTATACTTTTTTCTGCAAAACGCAGCCTCAAAGATTCTAGTGCATCTTGTACTCAAAGCTAGTACTATAATGTCCAGTATTTGATATAAAACTGCCGCTAGCCTTCCAATTGTCATGAAGAAGAAAAAAGTTCTGATCCAATTTTTTTTTTAAAATTTTTTTAAATCTTGGGTTTTTAAAGTAA
>JAXGGA010017963.1:0-23104 GCA_038373865.1 Uloborus plumipes | reverse complement strand
GAAAAAGCATTGTCGGGGTTTGACAGTTTCTGTTAAATTCGCAGCAATTGAATTGTCAGACACGTTGAAGTGCTCTAAGTGACGTGGAACCTTTTTTTTTTTTCGCGATTTCTGTGGTAGCTCCAAACCTAACAGTTCCGCTGTTTCCTTAGTTTCTGTCCAGAGACAATCAAAATTTTCTTCTGTTCGCATATTCAAAAGCGTGTCTGACAGAAGTTGGGTACATGTAATTGCCTTAGTGACAATATAGCCAGGTTTTTGAAGAACTTTAGCAAACTGCTCGCAAGGAGCGAAAATTCTACTGGCTACTAACGCGAACAGAGTCTTTGCTTTTTTTACAGCTGTCTTTTATATCCCCTTAGAGATGCTCTTCTTTCGTCTGAAACTGCATTTCTATCGTCTAAAATTGCTGTTATTGTCTGCAGCACCCTCTCCTAGTTGGCAACAAAACGAACGCAATGGCGCGAATGCACCATCTTGTTGGGCAAAAAGGTAAGAGGTTGGACACTTGTTTTTCTTCACTATCCTGGTCACATGGAGGGAGAACAATGTTCAAATATGTTTGCTTTCTTTTAGCTGAAGATAGTATGATGTTCGAAACATCTTTCACCAATGCCATGACTTCACAAATTAAAGTGCAAGACCGGGCAGCTTCTTGTAGGCATAAATCCAAGGAATGTTTGCTACAGTGAACAAATAATGATTTGGGTTGGACTTCCTGAATCAGTTTCTGAACACCATGTATATGGCCACTCATGTTTTTAGCTCCATCAAAGCAGTGCCCTCTTACTTTCTCAAAACCAAGACATCACATCCTCAATTGCATGAAACAATGTACTGGCTTTTATGTCATTTGTGGAGTACATGCCCAAAAATTCCTCCCTCACCTCAGATGTGACGGGATTCATTCACCTGACACACAAACTAAATTCCTCGTTTCCTGCAATATCTGTCGTGCCATCTGCAATTATACCCAAAAAAGTACTTTGGTTAAAATCATCTATTAACTGTCGTTGAACACAGTGAGCCATTATTTCCAGAATTTCGTTCTGTATTTTACCATCCAGCCAGTTATTTCGGGTTTGGAGTCAGCTTTGAAGAAAAGGAAGGTCTTCACTCCCTTCTTCTAAAAGTCGAAGCAAATTACCACTTTCCATCCTCGAAGAGGCCCTGTGCTATTAAGTAGCGAATGGTACTGATTATAGTACGTAAGGCCCTTTTTGCTTCTTTTTGCTGGTTTTGGCACTGCTGGCTAATTAAGTTTACTACAGGGTCATTCCATTTTAAATCAACAAATTTTCAAAAAAGTTGTTGCATCACCATTTTTGATTTTGATAAAAATTTGCATGTGTATTCCTTTTACTTCCCAGAGCTCAAAATAGTGTTCATTTTATTTTTAAAATATTTACCCTTTGATATATAGGCCATTTTTGTTGTTGGCAACAGCGAAAATCGGGCGTTTTGATGCTTTGTCTTATGAACTATAACTTTTTTTCTATCAAAGATTTTGAGCTCAAATATAGTTCATTGGAAAGCTAAGAAAAAGATCTTTTTATATATGCTATCAATAAATTTCAGGTATTTAAAAAATATTTATTTTTTCAAGGTCAAAGTTCACGACGAAAATGACATTTTTTATTACTTTCGAACATTAAAAAACCTATGAAGGCTTCAAAGTAACAAGCCGATTTTTTCATCATATATTTATAGTCTTTGTTACTTACTGTATAAAAAAAATTGGCTTGTTACTCCACCCCCTTTATGAGATATACCCCCCCAAAGTTGTAATTTTTTTAAAAACTCCAATTTTCAACGCTAAAAAAATGCATGTGGGGGGCAAGATAAAATTTTTTTCATTTGTGGTATTTTAAGTACTTTTTACCAGCTTTCTAATAAAACAAAAGTTGCTTTGTTATTCAAAGGCGTTTGGCAGATATAAGGGACAGAACTTTCAAAAAATTGCACAAATACATTACGATTATTTTCATTTTTTAAAATCTTTTTCTTTATTTAAATGTAATTATATACCTTATTCTTTGCCTTAAATGCTAAAAAAAGACTAAGAAGAGCAATGAAGAAACATATTTAAAGTTTAATAAGATAATTTAATATTTTTAACACCTGGGAATAGAAGAAATACACGTATAGAAATAGTATAGAATACCACTAAACTTGTCTGATTTTTAAACATCTGATTGCTACCTACAACAGGACTGAGCATTTCTCAACTTGTCCAGGTTTGTTCATACCATGTGGTCATCCTTGTTCTGGCTTGCTCTCACATGTGTATCTTAGTTGTCTTTTAAATTCTGAAAGAAGTAGGTTGTTGAGCTAGTGTTTCTGCTGTAAAATCTTGTGAAGCTGATGTGATTTGTTTTCATTTCAAGTTCATTCATATTCACAGAATGTTTTGTGAAAGGTAAAAGAAGAAATTCTTTAGAATCCTTAAAAATAAATTAAATTTGTCTTTCTACATGTAAACTGTGAATAAGTTATGGATAACCCTAAGTGCTCCATAGGAGTTTTTGAGAATGATGATTGTGATATTTTAAGTTACAGTAGGCAGTCTACTGTAAATAGTATTTCTGAGTACAGTGATGATGATAAAACTTAACTGCACCTGAGTACTGGGTTTAAAACTATTGAAACTGTTTGTACCTACCATGCAAAAAAATTTCTTGCCAAGTTTTGCCACCTTTATGGAACTTCTAGCTGGTAGGTACAAACAGTTTCAATTGTTTTACACCTAGTTCTCAGGTGCAGTCAAGTTTTATCATCATCACTGTACTCAGAAATACTATTTACAGTAGACTGCCTACTGTAACTTAAAATATTACAATCATCATTCTCAAAAACTCCTATGGAGCATTTAGGGTTATCCATAACTTATTCACAGTTTACATGTAGAAAGACAAATTTAAATTTATATTTAAGGATTCTAAAGAATTTCTTCTTTTACCTTTAACAAAACATTCTGTGAATATGAATGAACTTGAAATGAAAAGAAATCACATCAGCTTCACAAGATTTTACAGCAGAAACACTAGCTCAACAACCTACTTCTTTCAGAATTTGAGAGACAACTAAGATACATATGTGAGAGCAAGCCAGAACAAGGATGACCACATGGTATGAAAAAACCTGGACAAGTTGAGAAATGCTCAGTCCTGTTGTGGGTAGCAATCAGATGTTTAAAAATCAGACAAGTTTAGTAGTATTCTATATTCCCAGGTGCTAAAAATATTAAATTACCTTATTAAACTTTAAATATGTTTCTTCATTGCTCTTCTTCTCTCTTCAGCAGCTTCTCTCTTCTTAGTCTTTTTTAGCATTTAAGGCAAAGAATAAGGTATATAATTACATTTAAATAAAGAAAAATATTTTAAAAAATGAAAATGATCGTATTGTTTTTGTGCAATTTTTTGAAAGTTCAGTACCTTATATCTGCCAAACGCCTTTGAATAACAAAGCAACTTTTGTTTTATTAGAAAGCTGGTAAAAAGTACTTAAAATACCACAAATGAAAAAAATTTTATCTTGCCCCCCACATGCATTTTTTTAGCGTTGAAAATTGGATTTTTTAAAAAATTTACAACTTTGGGGGGGCATATCTCATAAAGGGGGTGGAGTAACAAGCCAATTTTTTTTATACAGTAAGTAACCATGACTATGAATATATGATGAAAAAATCGGCTTGTTACTTTGATTCCTTCATGGGTTTTTTATGTTTTCAGGAATTATGGTTACTTTTAATGGGGTGAATAGTTTCAGAAAAAGCATTAGGTCATTGGGGCTGCCAAGTTTATAAAGAGAAGTCTACTTGTGGGTAAAACATGTTGTTGGTTATTCCTTTTGCATTTGTGTTGAAATCAAGGGCGGATCCAGCTTCTGGTTCAGGAGAGGGTCATTTTCGTAAAGGGAGGGGTCACAATGCAATTTTTGTGCTAAAACGTCAGTATTTTGCGGTATTTTTAGAACTATAAGTCTCAGTTTTAGGCTATATTTTGCCATTTAAGGAAAGGGTCATGACCCCCTCCCCCCTCTGGATCCACACCTGGTTAAAATAGAACTAATGACTTATGTGTGTTCAAGGTTCGAAATTGGGGCGGGGGATTTATTCATTATTATTTTCACACATACAAAATCCTGAATATATAATAAGTTTGAATTTGATAGAATTTATAATAAAAAATTATAGAATAATTTATACAGCAAATGTTTTATAAGTATTAATAAATTTCTCTTTACTATAGTTACAATATTTTTAGGTGCTAGCTGCAGCAAAATTGGGATTCAGAGCATTAGGTGTGGAACTTAATCCATGGCTAGTATATTATTCTAAAATTCGAGCTTTTAATCTGGGACTTTCTTCTCATGCTAAATTTAAAAGGCATGATATATGGAAGGTATGTTTCAATTTTATGTACTATAGATCTTTATAACACACTTTAGCACTTGATCTTTTGCAGCATTTTACAGATGAATCAAATGATATTCAGAATCTATCAGTATCATTATATATTTGCATATTAGAATATTTTAAGGATGCAAAACATATTATAGCACAAATTATGCTACTCGTTGCTTATTTTTTTTTTACACTGAAACAATTAACATAACTGCAGGTAATTTCTACGAACAAGAAAATAACTGAATATTTTCAATGTATATTATCAACACATAAAAATAATTTAGTTTGTAAATTTATTTATTTATGAATTAATTTGAATTTTATTTCAAAATATCCACAAAAATCGGTTTGCAAATGTTTTTTGCCTCTGGAACTTAGATTCTACAGCTGAACCTGCTTCAGCTGTTACTAAACCCAAGAGGCGCATTTGGAACAAGCACACGATGCATCATTTCTAATGTTTAGGTCTTTTTTTATCTTTACTTGATTGAGAATTTGAATTTGGGAGAATAATTTAAGCTTGTTTTTGGTTAAATTATACTTTATATAAATTATACATCTGTCAGAAATAATTATGTTTCTCAATTTCCAATACAAATCGATTCAATATTTTTTTCAATTAACTTAAAACACAGTGGTGCCCAACCTTTTTTTTAAATTTCAGACTGATCTGAGGAAATTTCAAAATGTCATCATCTTTGGAGTGGAGCAAATGGTAAGTGTTCATTCTTGCATACTTATTAGTACAGTTGATCCTTGCTAGAGCGAACTTGTACAGAAAACCCCTCAGTTGTAGCAAAATTTTCACATGGTTCCAGCTGAAACCGTATGTCCTTTATGTTTATAATTTATTTGAAAATTGTGAAAGCCAACCCTCAATTAGCAAGAATTTTTCTTTCTAAATGAACTGTAGCCACTATCAGGGAAGATAATGATTTAAAATAGCTGTTAATGTTTTATTTATTTACTTATTGACAGAAAATATATCTAGATAAACATGTTGTGGAGGTGTTTACAGTAGTTGACAGGGAATTTGACAATATGTTCATAAAACTCAAAAGCTGGCATACTATGGATAAATTAGAAAAGGGTATTTTTTTTAGTTTGTTTATTACTGAGTACAATAGTTTATACTAATATTTTACTTCATTTCACTGAATTGCTGATGAAAGTAAGAGTCTGAAATAAAGATGTTTATTATTTGTGGAAGCGTCTTAGCAAGTCGAACCTTTTTTTTTTTTTTTTTTTTTTTGAAAAATCTGATGTAGCAAATTCTCAAAGGCGATCCATTGAGAGTTTATTACAGTAAGGTTCAACTTTTTTCTATTATTAGTTTTGATAACGTAAACTTGAAAAAGTTCTACCTAGTTTTTCTAAATTATATTTCTTTCTTTGTACTAGATGCCTCAGCTTGAAGAAAAATTAAATTTAGAACTAGAAGAAAACAGTTGTGTTATAGCTTGTCGATTCCCCCTCCCGAATTGGCAGTCGGTTGCAGTTGAGGGTGCTGGCATTGACACAGTATGGCTATATGAGAAAAAAGCATTTATTTGAGAATGTATTAATATTTAAACTGTAATTCAAACTACTATGGTGTTTAATAAAGTTTTTAATATTGTGAATTTTGAAACAATTATTATTTAATAGCTTAAAAGTAAAGGGTCACTCACATGACTAATGAAAAGTGCATGCTCAAGTACACAGTTGATGTTAATTATTTTATTAAAAATACTATTCTGTTATTCAACCGAAGTTTCTATTATTAAATGAAACAAATAAGGAATGACAAGTATTTACAAAAATTAAGGAATAAAATTACAAGCATATACAGCAAAAAACAGGGTGCATGTGCAACCTAAAATTAATTTTTATCCTAAGCCCGTCTGCCATTCATTAACGATCAGCCCAATAAGATGAAGTATAAAAACGAGAATACAATTCAGAGCCTGTTGAGTTATTTCAAAATTTAAAAAAAAGGAGCAGTTCTAAAGCTGATGCCTTCTATTTCAACCTGACGACATAGAGGACAACCCGACATCTTTCACTCCAATTCTGTGCATGTGTTCTTGCAAATAGTTATGTCCAGTGATTACACAAAAACAAGTCACTCTCCTCCACCCACAGCTGCATCATTACATAAAGAAATTCTGTTATTTTTTAGTTTTATAAAAATCTGAAAGTTTGAAAGAACTGGGAAATTTTTTACTCAGTATATATGTTGTTTAACGTATTTTCAACTAAAAAAAAAACAAAAAAAATATATAAAAATTCATTGTTAAATTAATTTGGAACATAAAGGGTGAAATAACTTATGTTACAAAGAATTACCTGCTGACTATACTTCAATTTTAACAAAAAGTGCAGATATGACTTCTGTGCTTAGCAAAACAGTAATGTTCCTCATACTGATGTGACTATGGAAGGGAAAAATTAATGCTACGAAGTTTAAGTATTAAAATTATCTTTATTATATACCATGTAAACTAGACTTTGTAGCTTAACAGCATTTTTTAGAGACAATTATCATGTCAAAATAATAAAAGTGTTCAAATAAAAACATGATTATTTAATAGTTTTACAATTTCTTACATTTTATAGAACATTTTTAATACATACATGTTGCACTTCATGAGGTTTTCCCTTTTTTTAAAGAGTAAAATACTGTTTAATTTACCCTTTTTTTTCCTCCTACAAAGACAACATTTACATTCAATTCAAAGGTATTACAGCCCATAGATGTCCCTTTACAAAGGTGGAAATGATGACACTATTTAACAAGTGATTATATAGTTCGCAGAAATTTTAGAAGGATGAAAGAATCCATTTTGAAAATTTCTGACTGCAGTCAGAATACAGAATACAACTTTTTGAATATCTGTATCTTTTTATGTAAAATTCATCCCATACTTTTAATCGAAGACTTTTGGAACACAATGAATCATTTATGATAATGTTATATATTCACTGACCACTTAGATTAAATACATTTCAATTAAATCTTTTCTTAACAGCACTGCAGGGGTGCAGGATATATCTGATCCGGCGATCCCAGATTGGAGGAAATTTTGGTCTTTTGGGGATATGAAAAATAAAAAGTGAATTGGGAAACCTCTTTTCCAAATTATGATTATTTCTTCTTTTTAGATTGCCTTTTCTCAATTGATAAAGGTAAATACAACATTTTTTAGTTAATGTGCTTTTATTGATAAGTATTATGTATGTAACTTAGCTTATGGAGAAACAAATTGTAATTAATTGAAATATATTTTACTGTGGTACGTCTGCAGTGATGCAAAATTAATTTTTATCGAAGCTTTTTTTATATCGTTAAATTTTGGGGGAATTTTCGCACGGATTGGAGGAAATGTTGGATGGGAAAACATTTTCTGCACCCCTGCAGCACTGTACAATTTCTGTAATAAGAAAACTTCCTTCTTTTGGTAATAAAATAATTCTGCAGAAAAGTTTATAAATAAATCCATGATTATTAAATACTTTTACAATCTCTTACAACACATTTTACAAAACATTTCTTACACATTCTACATTTCATGAAGGTTCTTTTTATTTAAGATTAAAATACTGTTATTTTACTCATTTTTCTCCCACACAGGCCAAATATGCATTTAATTCTAAATGACTACAGTCCATGAATGTCCTCTCACAAAGATGAAATAGTGATTTTTTTGAAGTAGTAATTGAATGTAGTTGGTTGAAATTTTAGGCGGAGAGGTGAAAGAATCCATTTTGAAAATAATTGTTGACTACCACTTTGATACAAAATGCGACTTTGAATATATGAATCTTTTCTTGTAAAATTCATCTTATACTTCAAAGCAGACTTTTAAAACACGATGAATCATTTATGATAATGTAGTATATTCACTAACCACTTTGATATTCACTGCAGTTCAGATGAAAAATTTCCCAATGGCTTTATGCAATTTTTGTGCCAAGAAAATTTTGTTTTGTCAATATTAAAATCATTGTATATGAATATTTAATACAGTCTTAAGGAATTTTTTCCACTTCTGTTCAGTCTGTCGACATACATTCCGATGTGTGATACGCAACGTCAAAAATATTGGAATATCACAGAAATGTATTGACATATGTACAAAAGATATTGAAATACAGCAATCCACACTGCTATAAGACCTTCAGAAAAGAAGAAGAAAAACAAATTTTTGGACTTTTTCAAAACATTCAATGCACACAAGTTATGCACATCTAATAGTAGAGAATGTCATTTCTCATATGGTCCAATGGTTCAAATCATCACATTTTACTTATATTGAATTGATTTTTGAAATGAGAAAAATCTAACCACTGCTATAGTGCAAGCATGTATAAATATCTAATGAACATATCTTAAATTGATCTCAACAGCCTCCAGGGCTGACTCTTCTGGAGCCAGAATCAGTTTAGCTGTACAGATGCTTTGACATGTTATATCATTAAGCAGTATCACAGTAACATATTGTTAACTTTAAGGGAATTATTAAGTGGTTTTTCAGTAAGGAAGTGATAAATGATTTTATTACTTATAAAGTAATAAACACAAGTTACAGTTTGAGTACATTTTACACGTGAATATGATTTTCAACAAAATGAAAAAAATGAAGAAAAACTTAATAGTATAAATTGTGATGCTTAAAATCAATCTTGATGTTTTTTCTATAATGCAAGTCACTCAAGTCTTGAAAAGTTTATAGACAAATGCATTGAAATTATTCAAAAATGAATCTTTTTAAATATAACAAAAACAATAGATTAACAAGGGTTAACAAATATGAATATCTAAAACTTTATATGAGGTCATAATTGTACTAATTAAAAAAATAAATAATATCATTTTCAATAATAAAAACAAAGCTGTTGCCTGCTGCACATGAACACACACATTAACAGACCTCAAATGTTATTAAATTACAAACTTGTAAAAAAAAAGGAAAAGTATGTAAGCAATTTAGAGTTAAAGGAGTGTCGTTTTTCAACCGGAAATAGTTATGTGAGAAAAATGTACTCAAGCAGTTATTTTTCTTACATAGCTCCTTATCCAACATCAAATAAGGGTTTTCTTGTAACTTAAAAGCACAAATTTGCATCTAACAGCCATTGGATATGTCAACTCAAATTTCAGTTTGGTACAAAAATGTTTGAATGAATGGAAATATAAAGTTTCATGGTTTCTTGAAAGAATAGAACATCTCAAGAGGTTTGTTAACTTTCCAAAATTTTTCATTCACCTGGTCAAGAGTAACATTTCCATCAAGTAAAGAAAATTGTCCAGGAGTAACAGCAATGTAGATGGAAAATGGTGAAATTTCAGTTGGAGCTTCAGAACCTAATTCATCCTGCTTGTCTAAAGCAAATCTCATCGCCAAATATTTTGAGAGATGATCCACTGAAAAGAAAGTCAAAATAATAAAATTAAAATAAATAACTAAATATTTCTTTCTGCATATAGTGCCAATAAGAGAGGATTGTTTAAAATAAACTATACAGGTAACACTCAAAGCCCCAGTCAGGGTTGCCATCTTTTAAAATTTAACTTGTAAACTTTGTTTCACTATATATTATGAGAGGGGTGTCTTTTTTGTGGTGGGGACTAACATAGTAAATCTGAATAACCTACACATTTATAAATCAAATTGTTAACCAAAAAGTGTTCATTAGCAAATTTTATGCAACATGCCTAGATGAGTAAAACTGTCTGTAAGGAATGTTTTTCAGACAAAATAGTGAATATTATTAGTAAAACTAGCTGCTAAAGCTTCATCCAACACATCTGCAAGTGTTAGAAGTAAAGGACTACCAGGGGTGCAGAAAATGTTTTCCCATCCAACAATTCCCCTAATCCGTGAGAAAATTTCCCCAAAATTTAACGATATATATAAGCTTAGATAATAATTTCGCATCACTGCAGACGTTCCACAGTAAAATATATTTCAATTAATTACAATTTGTTTCTCCGCAAGCTAAGTTATATGCATAATACTTATTACTTATCAATAAAAGCACAGTAACCCATTAATGCCTGACATTTTTTTCCAAAGATACTTTGTATACTGGTTACACGGCTACGGAACACACTTTACAATGGTTATGTGCTTAAATCTGTTAATAATGAATTGAGACAATACCAAAGTAATAATTGAACACTATTATTTGGTTGAAATGCTCATTTTCGGTACATTCAGACATTTTTTGCACCGTCCCTAAAAAGGGACACTACGCATTAATGGGTTAACTAAAAATGTTAAATTTTCCTTTATCAATTGAAAAAAGGCAATCTTCCACTGTCTTTGCGAATGTTATCTATGACTTTAGATGTTTTGTATATTTTTAAGTCTGTTTTTTGACGGGAACCATTTTTTTGACATTTAAAAAGAAGAAATAATTATAATTTGGAAAAGAGGTTTCCCGATTCACTTTTTATTTTCCGTAAAAAATTTCCCCAAAAGACCAAAATTTCCCCTGATCTAGGATCGCCGGATCGGACATATTCTGCACCCCTGGGGACTACCAACTCCGACCACAACATTCAGCAAGCTCAAGAGGGGTACAGCAGATAGGCGAGTTATAGATAAGATTGGACGTTCTTTAAACATTAGTCACGGTTTTGCCTACTAAGTCATTGATTTCCCTCACACATGGAAGCTCGGGATGCGGTGTAAATGTGGCTTCATGACCAACAGAAAACCTTCTACCAGGAATGTTTACGGAAGCTCATGGCTCACTGGACCAAGTGCAATACTAAAGGTGGAGACTATATCGAAAAATAATGTGAAACTGTTGTACACCTAACTTAATTTCATACAGTTGTAGAACGAAAAGTACTTTTTGACTTACCCTTGTGTAAAATTTCTTAATATTTAAGTTTTTCCCAAACAAGATAGGAAAATATGGAGAGAAAGGATTCCCTATTTTCCTATGTTGATTGTTATGATAACAACAAACCACTACTGTTGTTATCGTAACTTGATGCTTCTTTTATTACAAGCATGTGCTTTTCAGAAACCAATTTCTGAATATTTGGCTTCAAATTTGTGACATGGTCATTAATCCTCTGCTTTCAATTTTTTTTTAACATTGAACATAACAATAGGCCATACAAATCAGCTTCATGGGCTGGATTTGACTCAAAAGCTGTAAGTAAGGAACCACTTTATTAATAGACTAAGCCGCTAATTTTGCACAAATAAGCAATGTTCAAAGGTTCGTCCCCGAAAAACTTAGTTCTTAAAACTTAATTTTTGATGATCTAAGGTTGGTTATATTGGAGTGAAAGAAAATTTCGAGAATTTCCTTCAGAAATATTTACTAGTTTAAGCTCTAAAAATGCAAGTGTTGGCCACCTTAGTAAGTCAAAAGTAGTAACATGACTGACTCATTAACTCTCTAAGATTCACATTCCAAAAGAGCAACATAAGATTATCATAAAATGAAGTAAGGAAAAGAGTGCTTAGAGGTAAAATAGAAATGCTACAATAAACAACACAAAAGAGTAAAAATAAAATGAAATTGTTTGAAAAAATCATCCAGTCATCAGGTTGAAATACACTCAGGGTGTGCCTTTACACAAAACAGATTTAGTAACTAGAAAATGTCAAAAATAAATAAATAAAAAGTTACATGTCCAAACCTTGTTAGCAACATCAGAATCACAAACACACTCGAGTGATGGCAGACCACTCTGACTACCCAAAAGTGTTCTTTATTTATTTCGCTAATTTAGTCTCACAATTGAGAAAATTTAGAGATAATATTGCTTTTTTATGCCTGTTTTTTCACTTTCAGGTATGTGTGCTTTCACTGTATTTTATAACTAAGTAAAATTTAAAGTTCCCCCAGTAAATTGAGAAATTTACCCCCCCCCCCCTGAAAAAGTTGCATTTCATAAACTCCTATTAAATTTGAAAATTTACATTATTGTTCACATTAGTACATACAATGAATCATCCTTTATATGTTTCTCTTTTATAAGTTCTTATCATTTATAAGGTTTGTTAATTGGTTCCGGCAGAGTCCAATACATATTAACGTATACCATTTATAAGTTTCCTTCACTTGTACATTTTTTCATGTAGTTTCTAAAAAAACGTATAAACAGTGCGTCATTGTACCACCAATGATTCACTAAAAATATATAGCCAATAGCTTGAAACCCTCAGACAGTCAAAACTTATTATTAATCACAAATTTAAACTTGCAAATCTAATGTTAAAGAAGAAAGGCAATGTTCTTTCCAAGACTTTTCTGCAATACGACAATTTTAAATAATAGCTTTGGTCAATACCTTGTATTTAAACTAAATTCCTTTTTTTTTCATGTTTAAAAAAACCACTTTGTGACAAAACAAATTGAGCATCAATACATCAACTACAACTGCACACAAAGTCTTACCTGTGGCATTGGCTGTTGTTTTGATGTACCGGACTTGAGCATATGTTGGTTCGTGGTCGTCCCTGTCATGTGGATAAGGTTTAAAAACAAGTTCAATTTCATTGACGGAAGATTCCGAAGGACCCTCTGTCTCAATGTCTTGATTAGTGCCTTCTGTACTTTCCTCGGCAAGATCATTGTCATTTTCTTGATCAATGCCTGAAGCAGCACTTTCATTATCTGAAAGTGTTTTCAGGCGTTTCCTTGGCTGTAGTGGTTGTGATGAGTTTGCATCGCTCGAACTACCAGGAGTAGGAGTTTGTCGAGGAGGTGGCGTTGGAGGAGGTGGGGATGATGGAGCTGGAGCTGTCATACTGTTACTGTTTTCATTAGCACTAACAGCGCTGCTATTTACAGTGGTAGCAGGATTGGTCGTACTAGCATTGCTATTGTTATTGTTGTCATTAGGTTCTTCAGGCGCATTTTTTCGAACTCTTTGTGCTCTGTTGAGTGCTTGGATTCTCATTCCTTCTTCTATGCTATGAGCGAGAGCATGATTATGTTTCTTATTCAATGACGCAATGACACGTTCTTGAAGTGCTTCGTACTCGTCACGGCTCGGATAAATTTTTGAAATTAACATATCGAAGTTCGGATCTGGTCGCAAGGATCTTTTTGATATCAGTTTTTTTCTGCACGTAGGGCATTCTTTATTACCACTTCTCAAAGCAGTTATGATGCATTCCTGACAGAATCTATGCAAACACTCTTTAGTTGTCATCGTATTTTTCAACATATCGAGACAGATTGGGCACATTAATTCGCTATGCAAGCTTCTTGGTGAAACTGCTATTTCCGTCGTGTCTGTTATTACTTCTTGAGGTGTCCTGTGGAGCTCGTACAAACTTAATTCCCATGTTTTGTTCGAAGTTTGAGTGTCCGAACAAGACATAATGAGCTTCTAAACAAATATTTTCGCCGCGATTCTGCTCCGAATCCCTAACAACGCTTTTCACTTCACTTCTTTTCAGTCATACTAGAAACCTAGAGCGAGATTCAAAAGAGAAGGAGTAATAACTAGCGGCATATTTATTAGACTAGAGTCCCTAGCGGGGCCCCCGATTTCAACCAACGCCTCCTTAATACTAAGTATTACGGGGGAGTGCTTTCGTGTTTCTTTTTGGCTCACAAATACTCCCAAAAAATTAGTTCCGAGAGCATTTCTTAGACAGGGATTCAAGTGAAACAGCACTGCGATCGCTTCGAATTGCAATCGCTACTGGAAGTGAATTACATTATCATCAACTTAACTTGGCACTGACGTCACTACGGGTGGAGCCAATAAGAGCTCACAAGCAGTCAGTGATCTCCTCTTATTCGCCAAGTAGGCTGTGACGTTTTATCTAGCTCGTTTTTCATAGGCAAACGTCACGATGTTTTTATCAAGAAACGTTCTAATGTAATTCATTTCCAGTCGCGATTGTAATTTGTGATCGCCTGTTTCACTTGAATCCCTCTAAATGCCTCTGAGAAACTGTGAAAAAAAAAATCTCAAATGGTAATGACGATCTACCGATAGTGGAGTCAACTTCTGGAGGTTTCCCCGCTAAATTTAGGGGAAATATTTGGGACGGATTTTAAAGAGCTAATAAGGTATTTTTCAGAAAAAAATTGATTTTATTGTTTTCAAGAAATTTAGGCAGGAATTCAAGTGAAACAGGCGATCGCAAATTACAATCGCTACTGGAAATGAATTACATTAGAACGTTTCTTGATAAAAACATCGTGACGTTTGCCTATGAAAAACGAGCTAGATAAAACGTCACAGCCTACTTGGCGAATAAGAGGAGATCACTGACTGCTTGTGAGCTCTTATTGGCTCCACCCGTAGTGACGTCAGTGCCAAGTTAAGTTGATGATAATGTAATTCACTTCCAGTAGCGATTGCAATTCGAAGCGATTGCAATGGTGTTTCACTTGAATCCCTGCCTAAAACAAAGCACGACTTTCAAATAACGCACCAGCTTGAGAGAAATTTTCATTTTAGCTTTCGATTTCATCTTATGGCTTCAAGGGAGGGGGGGGGGGTTAATGTACGTGCAAGTTCTTAACACTGAATCAATACAAGCCTGTCATGCCTCCCCCCCTCCCAGGGGTCTTCGGAAAAACAATGCATTTTTTACATGTAAGTGGGGGTAAATTTTATTTGTAGTTTACACTGAGAACACATTTTGCCCCCTTCTTCCTGAAGTATTCGAAATATTCGACCTGAAACAATAACTAATTAAACAATAAATTGAAATATGTCACTAGGCTTTAATTAGAATATTATTTCAATTAAATATTTATGACAAGCTATTTAACGTTATGAAAATAAGCACAAAAACAAAAATTTTAAAACATTTCAATTAAAATAATATTAATAAATAAAATAGTAAAATATTTGGTGATTTTTCTATAGTACAAAAAACTTTGAGCGTCATAAAAGCTAAATTAATACACATTAAGATAGAATTGATTAATTTATATTCACATACATGATTTATTTTGTAAAAAAAATTTCTCGGTTATCTTTTTTACAAAAATAGCTGTCACATATGCATGGCATGCGTTATCTCTTTCTGTAAAATAGGCTATTATAATATTAAATAACAAAAAATATTGTGATAACTTGGAAACAGAAACGGGTTTGTTCTGTGTGTGACAATATTTTCCTTAAGAGATATTTGCAAAAAACTTAATGATTAAAATGTATAACTTAGAATAAGCCAGGGACGTCATTTCAAGTTTTTCCGGGGGGGGGGGGGGGCAAAGGGTCCAAACACAATGCAATTTCACCGGAAAACATCAAAAACCACGCCCACTTATATGTAAATACATTGATTTCTCAAAGCCATGGGGGGGGGGGGCAATTGACCCCCCCCCTCTAAATGATGGGCCAGGAATAAGCTTTGTATGTTACCTACATTGCACATTCACGAACAGAATACAAGTAAATTAATGAAATGAACAGTAAGACACTTTTGTTGAAGACAATTTGTTTATTGATGCGAGCCTCAAATACATCATATGAAATATAGCTTTTAATGATTCTTATTTGAAATGTAAAAAAATAAAAATAATAAAATAATAATTATTATTAAATTTTATTCAATTCAAAATTACAAGTTGTTATAAAGTAAAAAAAGAGCAATTTTGAATATAATGAGAATAGTTAAATATTCCTTATACCAAGATATAAATGTAAATAAAAGGAATTATCAACACAAAAAAAAAACTATATTTTTGCTGTAGCCTGTTATGTTGTTGTTTCACTGCACAGCAAGAAGAAACATTTTTTACCATTTTAAAGATTTTTACTTGATTCTTCCTTCCATTTATAATACCTTGTACATACTTAACTAGCAAATAAAATTATTTTTAGTACACAACACAAAATGCAAAACTGTTTATTGTTACTTTCAGAACAATATATTACTACTTTACATGAAAGAAAATAGTATTTCATAATGAGCAATAATTAAGGACATTCTCCCCATGATTACTTTCTATACATGATTTGAGCATGCTTGTGAGTCTAGTTTGTACTGTACACTCAATGCAGGTTGATAGAAAAGATCTTTGGTTACTAATAGTAGTATTTTACAGACTACTCTTTCTAGATACAGATAGTCTATACCAGCATTTCTCAACCTTCTTTGACCCGCGAAGTGGCAAGAGTTTTTGAAAAAAGTCGTAGACTGGTGACATTCTTCTTTTCCTTTAGCACTTTTTTTTTCCATAAAAAAAAAAAAAAAAAAACCCTTTATCTGAGGGTCCTTAAAAACAAATGATTTTTTTTTTGCCAACAGAAATAAATAAAAGACTTTTCGATTCGCGGACCATTAAATACTTGTGCAAAAAGTTTGCAAATGGCTATGTTTTTTTTTTTTCCTTTTTTAAAAAACAATAAAAATAATAAATGAATTAATGAATACATAAATGAAATTTAGAGTTAAAGAAACTAAAAAAGTAATTTGGATATTAATTATAAGATGAGTAATCATTTCAAGTTTTACATAAGTAATAAACATTGCTGAAAAATCATAGAAAATTCAGAAAATTAATCACAAAATTCACGTTAGCAAAAATGATAACAATATTATCAATATTATTATCATTTTTGCTTTTTGCGTGACGACATTTTTTTTAAGGGGACAATCAAAACTATCTGAGGACTGGTCAATTTTGCCTGTGGACTGATGCCACTCGCCGGACCACCGGTTGAGAATTGCTGGTCTATACAGTTCATCAAAATGCTTAGAAAGTAATTTTGTGGGATATAGGAACCATTTTATTCTATAACAACTACTAAATTGTACATTTTTTTCCTCATAAAACTTCTAGAAGGCATTTTTTTAATACAGAAGCAGTTTAAATTTCTTTTTTTTTTCTTTTTTGATAAAAACCCATTTTATATGTTAGTTTTCACACACAAATTTTTAGAACTAATAAAATACAGAAGATATACATATCTTCCAGAATAATACTTCTCATTAAGTGAAGCATATTGGAATACTGTAGAACCAATAGAAAACAGAAGTTTAATTCTTTTGACAGCAGACATTTTAAAGTAAAAGCTGAAAAAGAAAACATGTTCCTTTTTGCTTGGAACTCATCAAAGCAGAAAATTTAACCTCATAAGACAAATGGATTTTTTAAAAAAATTGTGTCAAATCAAAGTAAAAGATAGCTAGGAATTTTTCAAACCAAAAGCTTTTCCCCAAAATTTAAGGGCTGTGCAAACTTTGAATAATAGTTACCTTTCATTCATTCAGGGGTCTTAAAAAAATTAATCAAAAATGATTTATTAATAAATACATATCTTTTCTGATTTACAACATTTAGTTAGCTGTTTTAAACATATTATAAATGATATAAATTACTGTCAAAAAGCCTGTAACATAATTTTTACACTTGAAATCTAGTATAAATTCCTGCTCAAAATTTTTATCGATTTGACTTCATAACGAATAAATATTGATAAAATAAAAGTAAATACATATCAGAAATAATATTTGGAACAAATAATTTGAATAAAAGTATAAGAAATACATTCAAAAAGATAAATAATAAATTAAGTAATATAGCTACCAAAAATATCAACACATCACTTAAGTAATTAGCAAAATATAAGCAGAATTCAGGTACTTTCCTCTTACTAGATAGAAAAGTTAAATGGCAAAATATGATTGGTGCCTGTGAGCATGCAGTGGTAAAATAATCTCCATCTATGATGCATTCAAGTATTTTTTTATAAAAACGTAACATCGTTGTGATATCATATTTGCAAAGCATGTTTTAGCGAATACAGCTGTGGTGTCAAACTCAAAATTGTATGGAAGCCAAACATATATTCAGAAAGATGATGTGAAACACTTTTGTAAAATAAAAAGTGCATTTATATTTGTGCATCACATTTAAGCAGAATTATTTATTTATGCACCAACATTTCATGAAATAGATCCCCCCCTCCTCCCACCATTTATTTAATGCTAGCTTGTCTTCTATTTAGAGAACATATTTAAATAGCTTCCCTTTCAAAACAATCTTATTTTGAGAACATCTTGTTCAAGCTTTTAAGCAGTTTTTCTCTTTGTAACAGTCCTTTGGAGTAGAGAGAGAGAAAAAAAAAAAGAAAGAAAGCTCATGAAAATAAAAATGCCTATTTATTCTTATTTGTATACTCAAAACTAACAGATTGTACTTATATGGTATTCAAATTCAACAGATTTTCTTATTTTTATGACAATTCTGCACGCGTTTAAAAATAATGTTGCTAAGCAATCTCTACAAAGTGACTACCTCTCTTAACAACTAATTTTTCTAAGGACAAAAGTTGTTAGGGAACAGGTTTTAGTAGTTCCTTAAGGAAAACAGCTTCTTAAGGAATATTTTTTTTAATGAAGTAGTTGCATTAAAGAGGTTTTATTGGTTACAAAAAGTATTTTTCAATAAAATTTCTTCATCTTTTTTTTATTTGCCTACCCTATACTTTTTTTTTTCCTGCTAAATATGAAACTTTCCTCATTAGATTTACATTAATTAGTGGTAGTAGGTCTATGTGAAAGCAAAATCGTTTTATAGCTTTATGCAGTCAGCAGGCTGCAGTTTGACACTTACAGCAAACAAAAATTATTTTGTATACTGGAAGAAAAACTCAAAAGTTTTTAAAAAATGATATAAAAAGTTTAAAATTAATAATAATTATAAAAAAGTTCCAATAAAATGAAATTACATTGAAACTAAGGACGGTTTACATTAAAAGACTTTGTCGTCACAACACACAATTCTAAACATAGCAATGGCAGAACCATTACTTAAAGCTCATTAAAATGCTTTTTTACATATTTCACATCATTGAAGCTCAATTAAATACAATTTAGTTTGAGCCTTATGCTGCACATGGCAATGCAATGAGAATTTAATTTGGTATCACAGTTTATTTTCCTCATTTTATAACACAAATGAGTTTCATATCATTTTTTAAAGAAATAAATTGATTTGAGCACAAAAGATTAAAATTAAAAAACATTCAAGATTTTTTTTATTTTTATGACTTTAAGAATAAGATAAACTTTGATAAATTGGGTTCACAAAATAAAATTTTAAATAAGTAACAAATAATGCACCTGCAATTGCATCAACTTCAAAGTGGTTGTTCCAAAATTCAGCAAAGAGGTTTGAACTGCATTTATATACATTTTAAGAGTTTTAAACTTTCATATATCATAACCAAGATGAAAGGATGTGAGGACAATATTAGTTTTTTCAAATCCGAAAATTTAGCTGCTTTTAAATAAACAAATAATCTAGAGCAATGCAACAGATCCTTCGTATTACAAACTACTACACAGTCAATTTTTCAGCATGAAACATTTTTAAACAGAAAAAATGCTTATTTATTCTTAAGACTAGAATGAAAATAAATGCAAAAACAAAAATAAGGAGCTTTCTTTTTTGTAAAAGGTTTACCAATATTTGATGACTGAAAATATTGCAAAAAAAAAAAAACAGCTAAACCTTTTTACAGAAAAGTTAGCCATAATTGATGAGTTGTGCTTTTTTTGCTTCAATATTTGAGCATTCGGAAAGGTTGTGGTCCTGAACATTCTGAATTTGAGATCCTTATGTAACATTAGGTGGCATAGTGAAAAACATAATTTATACAAAGAGCTTATAACTAAATATTTTTTAACAAATGGTTCAACTAGGAAATATTTGCCATGAGCACCATCAATTTTCGGGATGGCTTTACTGTAAATGCTGGGCAATTCAGCTTAAACATATGAATGTAAAAACAAGAACAAAAGCTTTGAAAGAATTTTGACAAGTATCAAATAAAAGGAAATTGCTTGGAGAAAAAAATTGCACATTATACAACTAACTTTTTGAATTTATTCCAATTTCATATTGCACCAATAGTAAATAGGTTTCCAATTCAAATAACATTTCTAACATACGTAAAGCAAAACATCTTGCGACAAAGTCAAAATCATATATATTTGCATTACAACATGCAAAATTAAGGTAATATTTAAGTAGAAGTGACTTGCAAAAGCTCCTATATGAATCTATATTACATGTGTAGTATTTATAACTTCTTACAGACAACCAGTCTCTTTCATGGAATGTAAACTAAAACATTAATCGTAGAAAGACAATTTGTAAAATTGGTACAAAGACTGTACAAAACCTTACAACATGGGATCCCAGCAAAGCTGAAATATTAGGTTTATTGCAACATTAGCTGAGTTATGTTTTTTTGAAGTATGGAGTCTCTTACGGCATTAAAAACTACTTTGATGTTTTCTGTGTCCACGGCAGTAGTATAATGATGAAAGATAGGTTTATTTTGATCTCTTTTAGTATTTTCAAAAAGTTTTAAAATGAAACTTTGCACATGCTCTAAATTGAATGGATCATCTTGGTAATCTACGAAAAAATCTGAGATATTGGATAGTTTTGTTTCAATTTTCTTTTGAAGAAGGTCTGTTTTGTTAAGAAATAATATGAAAGATACTTCAGAAAATGCTCGATGATTAATTATGGTTTCGAAAATGTTCCTGGACTCGAGCAAACGATTAGTGCAACGATCTTCAAGTAACACTTGGTCAAACTCACTGGAAGACACTAGAAATAAAATGGAAGTCACACAGTCAAAGCACTGGAACCATTTCTGTCTCTGGGATCTTTGGCCACCGACATCTACAAAGAGGAAGGGCACTTCGTTGATGTGTATGGTGAATTCAGTAATGCCTTTAGTTGCCTTACGTGCATGCAGTATGTCTTGATGAGAAGGAGTATAATCCTGCAATGTTTTTGATTTCATTAATAAAAGTAAATTTGAAAGAGTTTGCACTAAACTTTTTACGAAGTGCGGTAAAGTGACAGAAACGAATTAAGATTCAACACTTTTCAAGAAAAATAAATAATGGTAAAACAATATGCATAAAATGTATATTGTCTTTTTAAATGTGACTTAGCATCTAGGCTTTTTTAGTAAAATTTAGTCATTTGGAACAGTAGGGTGTTATAATTAAGGCCATGACATACTAATCTGCATAAAATCAGTTAGAAATATCTCATTAAAAACGATTGGTAACATTTTCATTAACTTACAATATTATTAATTAACATATATTTTATAAATAAATATGAATACTTTGGAACATAAACTTTATAAAAGAGGATAAATAGAGGGCAATTAGGGCAACAATAACAATCAGTCTCAATATTGGACTATAATAATAGGTACACTTGGCATTCAATGATTTCATAATACTGGAAGTTTAGAATTCAGAACTAAGATAAAACAGCTCCAGATTATAAAAGTGCTAAATCTTGGGTTAGACCAACGAAAAATTATTGTTCCATTTCAAACAAAATGGGTTTTAAAAAATAGTGCATGGGTATTTAAAGTACTGCCTGATTATCAAGGCTTACACAAAATTCAGTCAAAAACTAAAGAACTTTTAAAAGAGTTAAAATTATATGAAGGAAAAGTAACATAAATTTTTTTTCCAAATATCTAATAATAAAGCATCAATAAATGGGAGAGAAATCCTGGGTTTCTAAAAATTTCAATTTTAGGCATCACATGTCCCAATTCATTTCTTAAGAGATTGTTCATGGCTTGTTTTATCATTTTGATATGAGCAAATTAATTTTTAAATCTGGAAAAGTGACATTAAAAAAAGAAAACAAATTTGATTTACTTAATACAGTTTTAATAAGTCACAATACCTTTTAAGCTTACAGGAATGCATATTCAAGGCAAATTTTGAAATATCTTAGCACCTCATTCATTCCAAACGTTTAGTTAAAATATGATAATTTTATCAAAGAATATCTAGGCCAATGGCACATAACCAAAAAATTAAAGAATGCAAGCAAAAGTTTCAGAGGAGGACCACTATGTTAGAAAACAGATTTTCAGATTCAGATTATGACTTCAGGCTTAAAAAGACTTGCTCAATATGTAGTCAGAAAGGAGTAAGTAGATCAAGTTCTTTGAACATATCAAAATATAGATTTTGATGGGCTAGATTTTTACTCAGAGGGCAAAACTTTTAGTGTCATTGTTTTAAGATTTTCAAATCTTAAACTAATCTAGAAAAATTACTCTTTTGATAAAGTCGTGGGTCTTTGGAATTTATTACCAGCAGCAGGGTTGGGGTTTTGGACGTTCAAAACTGGTTTTGCACAGGACAGGTGGGTTTTACTGTCCAAAACTGTCGAAAACTGTCCAAAAGTGTCTTAAACTGTCTAAAGCATGGCAAAAGGGTTTTAAGCTAACTAATTTCCATTAGCTGTAATACTGACCAGGGTTCGCGTTTACCCGCTATAGCGGGTTTTTTACGCAAATTCTTGTAGAACGGACGCAACATTCACGCCGTTTCGGGTCCCTGGGACCCAAAAATAATAGTTTATGCCAGGAGAAAAAAAAATCCGATCAAAAAGTAATTTCGGACCCGTGTGAATCGAAAAACCCCAGAAAACTAGTGCTGATTTCATGCTGTATATAGTTGAACTTTTACAATCATGAAAGGAGGGGAAAGAATAAAAGAAACCCATCCTTATCAGCTAACTCAATGACCCCCTATTGTGTTGGCCAGGCAATCCTAGTTCTAAGAACGGGGTCCGACACAGCTGTGACTTGGACATGTCAATCACCCTCGCCCCCCGCCCTATTCTTAAAAGCCTCGTGAAATTGCACATGTTGTCCCATTGTCCTCCCATTCTTTTCTTGGAATTGAATAGTAA
>JAXGGA010017962.1:0-23107 GCA_038373865.1 Uloborus plumipes | reverse complement strand
CTTCAGAAAGTAACAAATAAATAATAAAAGAATAGAAATAGAAACCTCTTTTTCAATTTTGCTATGAGCTGGGAACAAGAAATTGCAACTTTCTAGAGATTTGCTCAAATTTAAATTTTTGCATGAAATGAAGCTGAAAATGCGTCAAACATTGAACATGTTTGTAACACGCCCCGAAAGCCCCCCCCCCGCCTCCCCTCCTTTTTAATAAGTTGGAAGGATAGAAGGCCTCCTGAAAATTAGTATTTTGCTTGATGTTGTTCATTAGGGTGGAGCGAAAAAAATGAATTTCTGATTTTCGTAAACGGGTACCTTTCATTTACTGTGAATGAGGATAAGTAACAATTCTGTAAAATATTTCACTTTTGCGACGTCATCTTTAGTCTGCGCATTTGGCCTAAAGTTTTGAAATTTTTGATTTTTTTTAGATTTTTCAAATTTTTTAAAAAAATACTGCAAATGAAAAAACTAGTGACGGGTGGTTATTAAATGAAAGAAATAGGTTTGAAATATACAAGGAATTTTGTTAAACCATTTTAGATTATGATTTCAGTTCGTGCATTACGCTCAAAGTTCATCAAATTTCCCGAAATTTCTGATATTTTCAACGTTTTTTTAACTCAGTATTTCCTCTCAATATTCACTTGAAGTGCCTTCAAACCCGTTTTTATTCATTTTGTTATTACTGTGAACCCTGCAACTCTTTGCTAGCTCATGTGGAACTACCCAGGACTCACCACGTTGAGGTGACCGCACTTCTAGTCCTACACGTGAACCCTTCCGTCCAACCAATGCGAGCACGTATTTACATTTCTCAGATACGTCTTTCACAGTTAAATTGTTCCTTTGTGTCGTAAATTGATCAAATATTTCTGTCAAATATCCTCGTTTTTACTAAACTTTTTCTTTTTCTGTGATTATATACCAATTTTGAAGAGCCTGTGACCTATTTGACAGCTCTTTCAACTGATTGAGTCTTGAATGGCAGTTTAAAAAGAGCGCATTCAGAAATCATATTTAAGTTCTCAGCTTCCATAATCTTTGTAAATATTGTGTTGTTAAATTACTTGTAAATGTGGCTTTGTAATTTCCACATCATGACAAGAAATCATATCGATGTATACTGACTTTTGATTTATGTATGTAATGTATGAAAATAGATTTTTATCTATTTTTGGGATCTGAAGCGTTCTCACTTGTTTGCTTGTTTGTTTTCTAAATTGAGCGTTGATAATACGATTTAAAACAAGTTTCTTTATATGCTCTCTCTAATGAACTAACTAGATTATTTCCCGGCGTTGCCCGGGTGCTTAATAATACAACATAGCTGTAAAAAATATTTGAATGAATTCTATCCACATGGCAATATACACTGCTCGACATTGAAAATGCAACAACAAGAAGGAGTGGTCAGAAGCTGATGAAATTTGGTAAGAAGACAGAGACAGCATGGAACAATAAGTGATATTTATTTCAAAATAAATAAGCAAAATTTAGAGCGAGGACGCGGTCGGCTCAGTAGTAGGACCACCGCGGACAGCGATGCACGAAGAAACACGTCTAGGCATGGAGTCAATAAGCCTGCGGATGGTGTCCTGAGGGATGGCACTCCATTCCCTTTCAACCATTTGCCACAGTTCGTCCTCTGAACGAGGCAGTGGCAGGTTCTGCAAACGGCGTCCAATCGCGTCCCACACATGTTCGATTGGTGACAAGTCAGGAGAGTATGGTGGCCAGGAAAGAATCTGTACACCTCGTAGAGCATGTTGGCTGATTCGAGCACTGTGAGGCCGAGCGTTATCCTGTTGAAAAATTGCATTTGGCAGACCCTGAAGGTAGGGGATTGCCACCGGCCGCAGTACGTTATCTACATATCGTTGGGCCGTCATAGTGCCCCGAATACGAACTAGAGGTGATACGGAATTGTATGCAATAGCGCCCCAAACCATTATGCAACGTTGTCGCACTGTGGGGCGTTCCACAGTTACTGCCGGATTCGATCTTTCTCCACGTCGACGCCACACACGTATGCGATGACTATCGCTGGACAAACAGAAGCGGGATTCATCTGAGAACACTACGGTTTGCCATTCTGCCATCCACGTCGCTCTGGTCCGGCACCATTACAAACGTTGGAGTCTGTGCTGTGAGGTCAATGGCAGTCTTCCTAGCGGGCGCCGTGATTGCAGGCCACGTGCAACCAGTCGACGGGAACTGGTTCTGGTCGACACAGGAACATCCAGGGTACCTTGCACGTGCTGCAGAATCGACGTACAAGTGACTTGCGGGTCCGCCACAGCTTGTCGGTGAATCCGTCGATCCAAGCGGTCTGACGTCACTCTGGCTGCACCTGCACCCCTCAATGTGGCTACATTTCCTCTTTCCAGCCATCTCCGACACAGCCGATGCATAGTGATTGCATCCATGTGGGTATCAGCTGCAATTTGACGTATGGACCAACCTCCCCTTCTCAGTCCGATCACCATACCCCTTGTAAAGTCGTCTATATGCTGGAAGTGTCTTCGTTGAGGACGGCGTGGCATTTCCTCCAATCACAAATATCCTTCTAGACAAAAACCAAATTTCTCCGATAATTAGTCTGGCAGAAAAACCAACATGAACATAGCCCACTTTTCAACTTCATTCTCTCATATCTTACTTCACGTGCCTCGGAGAGCTGCGCATTTCATATCATTTGCATAACTCAGTGACGTGCGTCTACGGTAAAATTTGCATCAATTTCTGACCACTCCTTCATGGTGTTGCATTTTCAATGTCGAGCAATGTAAAAACCTTTTTCATGCTAAAATGAAATAGTTGAGCTTTAAATTGATAATTCATTGTTAAATGTAATCTTTGTTGGAAAAGATTCCCATTTAAATGTGTTACATTTTATCAATTTGTATGCTTAAAGTCTTATCTCTATTACTCTATCTATTCAAATTTGAAAAAAAAAAGGTCATTTTGAGACAAAAGATTTGAATTTTGAGCTTTTTGGATTTTTTTTTAATTTCAAAACCCCCGCCTATGTGAATTCTAATGCATCAAGGAACCTCTGTGCCAAGTTTGTTGAAAATCTGACGAAAACTGGGCATTTGTATAAGGAACAAACATACATACATCCATTTATATATATATAAATATCGATAACAGCATATTTCTTGGGTGCAAAGTATATGTTGTTTTGAATGGATGTGAATACTATTTTCTGAGTTTTCCCGGAGAGATAATCTTTGTAATCTCTCACAAATTCATAGCTAAATTAGTAACATCTGCACTCCATACTAAAAGAGCAAGGACACTTTTACCGCGAAAGTTATGAACTCTTTTAAAAATTATGATCTAAAGATTATATTTGCTGTAGTCAACATCTGGCTTGGGAAAGCTTTCTTGGACTTCTGTTTCATATTTTTTTTTTTTTGGATATTTTTCCAGTCAAAACTACTTTGCTCATCTTATGAAGTTACTGTTGCTCAGAACTTGAATCATTTTTATTGTCAAAATCAATCTGATCAATGACAATTTCTATAGATACGTATTGAACTGATTTGAAAGTATAACATGTTGTTTAGCTTCGTCCAACAGGCCCAAAAATCACTTTGGTCTACTGGTAGGTTCATCTAGCTTTTTCAAAAAATGCAACAAATTAAGTTCATTTAAATGTAATTGGCAAATGTCCCATTACAGAGATCTACCAAGTTTTTCTTCCAGTTTCCGTATTACACCTTTGTATTTTCCTGTCTTTGTAGTGCATCCATCAAAACCAATGCAAATAATTTCCTACTCAAAGAAACAATTTATTGTTCCTTACTTGTCTAAGAAATGTAAATGTGCGCTCTCATTGGTTGGAAGCAAATGGAGCGCGGGTGGCACCCAAAGTGCGGCCACTTCTTCGTGGTGAGTCCAGGGTAATTTCAATAAGCAAGCAAAGAGTTGAGTATTTCAAAGAAACAACAAAATGATTAAAAAAATGTTTTGAAGAAACTTCAAGTAAATATTGAGAGGAAACATTGAATTATAAAATTTCTGCTCAATATTGAAAATATCGGAAATTTCTGAAAATTTGATGAACTTTGGGCCTTTTGCGCACTGAAATCATGATCTAAAATGGTTTTTAAAAAAATCTTGTATATTTCAAATTTTTTTCTTCCATTTAATAACCACCCGTCACTAGTTTTATCATTTGCAATATGTTATAAAAAAATTTGAAAAACCTAAAAAAAATCAAAAATTTCAAAACTTTAGGCCAAATGCGCAGACTAAAGATGACGTCGCAAAAGGGAAATATTTTACAGAATTGTTTCTTATCCTCATTTACAGTAAATGAAAGGTACCCGTTTACGAAAATCAAAAATTCATTTTTTTCTCTCCACCCTAATGCTCATCACTGCCCTAAACTCGCCCTCCCTCTCACCTGAGAGCGATGACACCCTTATATGTGATAGCCAGGCCCGTCATTTAGGGGGGCAGGGGGGGGGGTCAATCGCCCTCCCCCCGACTTTGGGAAATCAATGCATTGACTTATAAGTGAGCATGGTTTCTGCCACTTTTTGATACATTTTACATTGTGTATGCACCCTTTGCCCCCCTCTATCCCCCGAAAAAATTCGAAATGACGTCCCTGGCGATAGCCCGGAATAACCCCCTAGATACCCCCCAATATACCCTCTGAATCCCCTATTGTACACTTTATACCGGAAAATTACGTTACCTCCGAAATGGCAATGACACCCCCCCCCCCTTCTCCCCTCCTACCCTCTCTCTTGATAATGAGAAAAAAATCTTTAAAATCACAGAAGGCCTTGTTTTATTTATTAGAGGACAACGCCGTTTGGAGAACAAGGCAGTAGAGAAGGTGAGAGTTTTACAGCACAAATAAGATCTTTTACCAAAAAGTATCAACGCCATCTTTTAGCTTCAAATGGAAGTTTTAGAGTATTGAATATAACTTCATTTTAAATGTAATTGTGAGTTTCTTTCATTTGTGGGATTGTATTTCTACAATCAGTTTTAATATTACTAAGAGGAATAATACACATTTTATATGCTTATCGCTTTCTATGTGTTTTTTTTTTTTTTTCTCACAAGCAAATAGCTGATTTTTTAAAGTAGATATGGTTGCTGCGATGACCAGTCAGATAAAATAATGAATTCATAATTTCTGAAATTCACTGGTTCATACTGACATATATGTGTAAATTATTAAGATTCAAATGAAGTACCATGCAGTTTACTTCATGGATGTCAGATTGAATTGTTTTTTGAGATAACTGCAAAGATGGGGAATTTTTACTTGCGTTTGTAATTTTTTGATTTAGCAACGTAAGAAATTACTGAACATCAAAGAGTCTCTTATTTCTACGGGTATTTCTCATTTTGAAATTTGTTAATTTAGCGATGCGACAGTTCACATATATTGCATTGCCATTTTAATCTATACAATCTGAAAAAAAAGGGAAACTGAAAAAAAATATTTTTATAGTTAAACCAACACAAAAAGCAAAAGAAAGACAATCATTAAACCATGATGAAATGTATAAACGTTTATAGGTTTTGAGGAAAACAGAGGGGGGAGGGGGCACGAATATTCTAAATCGTGGGTTTCTTTTTATTTGAAAAGAAGTGTGTTTTGCGAAAGAATGCACGAAAGTTCCTTAAAACTAATCATAATTCATGACAGATGGCAGCACAAGTCAATCTCTTCAACTTGACACCTTGATTTACCTGAAAGATGTTGCAAAGTAAAAATAAATTATGTATTTTTGAAAATTTCCTACAAAATTCAGGTTTGTCAACAGTCGTGAGAGTACCGAGTAGTCAACTCACAGTTGAATTGTTCATGTTCGAATAGACGCGTTAAAATGTGCAACAACGTTCAAAAGACACAAATTTGCAATAATACCTTGCTGACACGTGTTTTTTGCTCACAAAGAAACCATTTTACTTCGCGGAAAAATACACGTGTCAGTAATTTTACGCAAATTTGTTTTTTTTTTTTCCTTTGCCTTGTTGTATATTTTATTATTTTTATTATTTTCGAGGTTGCTTTTGTGGAACACCTTTACACCCGACCCAGCTCATCTTTCTGCAGTAAAAAGTGGGTTTCCTGTAACCGTAAAACCAGGAGCGCCCCGAAGGGAGGTCCAGGGAGGTCACCGGGACCTCCCAAACATCTTCCTCATTCGGAAAATTCGGACAACGATTCGGCACATTCAGAGATAATACTGAAATTTTTTTTGCAATATTAATATGTATAAATATGCAAGTGCGGCCGCAATCTTTCTTTTTTTTTTTTTTTTGTTATACATTATCTCATTCTTTTATTGACGTTATTTACCATAAACCAAACCGTTTCTTTCCATCCGGCCTTTCGGTGAATTAATTAGTGTGTGTAGCATGACCCCAAACAAGACGGATAATATGTAGTGAAAATGCTGCAATGCATAAATGTTGCACTTTGAACGCAAAGAGTTCTAATATTTTGTGCCGCGACTTCAGTTTTTTTTGCTTTACCAGCAGATCTTTTCATTTCTAGTACTGAAAAATACTATCTGCTTAGCTTCATTTATTCAGTTCCATTTCTTGACTTTCTTCCCTGCGAAAAGAATCGATCGTCGAACTAGTTCAATATTGTTTTTCGTTTTAATCATAGCACTGAAATACATCTATCCGTTTTATTTAATTTATTGATTTTGCTTGCAATGAAGAGAATTCGTAAACGATATGAAGTTAAGTACTTTTGATGACGATTATAAACGAAAACATGAGGAACTTTGGCCACGATGGAAGGTATATCTCCGTGAAACTTGCTGGAGCTCCAAAAAATCCCTTTGATGCTGCAAGAAAGAAAATAAAGACTGCTTCAAGCAGCGAATTATCGCCATTAACGGTTAGTTTTAAATTTATCTTTTTTCTTCCTCTTTTAATTTGTTTCAATGATTTTTACTTCCTTTTACGTACTAAAGGAAGTATTGTGATCGCGAAAAAAAAAATCACTCAAATTTGAGTTTAAAGTTTGATTTTGCTCACCCCCGAATGAATGTTCAGTAGTTTTTTCGACCTGTCAGCACGTGTATATGTACCTACCAACATATAAGCAGCCGAAAAATCCTTTTAAACCACCATCGAGTTAATTACGACGAGTTTTCTCGTGACGTCTGTATGTACGTATGTATGTGCGTTGTATGTGCGTATGTATGTGTGTCGCATAACTCAAAAACTATATGCCGTAGAAGCTTCTAGCTTGGTATGTAGGCTCTGAGGATGGTCTAGTTGTGCACCTCCCCTTGTGGTTGCATTCGAATGTTCCCAAGGGGGTGTTTTACCCCTTTAGCAAATAAACTATGCCGTCTCGCAATAACAGTTCCGGTGACAACTGCCAAAGACGAACGGTCTTTCAGCAAATTGAAACTTTTAAAAAATGTCCTTCGATCAACTATGGAAGACGACAGATTAAACAGTTTGATGCTTATTTCCTGTGAAAAAGACATCGCAGAAAAACTGGAAACAAGGGAAATAGTAAAAACGTGGTCATTACTAAAATCTAGAGGTGTAAAAGTCAAACATAAGCTCATGAATAATATTTCTAGCAAAATTTCTAGAACCAACAGTTTTTATAAGTGCCAACTCTTTTTTGTATTGTTTGCCAAAATTTTCAGATTTTAAAGTCACAATAGGGTAGTTTTCGATTTTTCAATTTTATTTTTATATGATAGAGTAACATGTGTGAACATCATCGGTGAAAAAATTTTTGCGATACGATAAGTAGTTTTTTTTTAAATAATTTTAAATAATTTAAAGTTCAAGAAAATGTGACGTCACTCGGCGGCGGAAGAAACGTCATCGGTACTTCCGCCGCGCCTCAGCCGAGGAGGAGAAGCGAGGGAAACGCTTGGCTACGTTGAAGACGCACTTGAAGACTATTAACTCCTCGTGATTTTGGAAGATTTAAATCGCTCGTCCTCTCGAAAATAGGCAAAAACCATCATTGATGTCACTTGAGGGAGATTGTTGGACTGTCCTTTGACGTATCCTGTCTCCATCATGCATCAAAAGGATTATTAAATATCTAAAAATTAAAAATAACTACGCGCTCAAAATGTCCGTAGCGATAACACGGGTCCGTCGCGGAGAGCTGAGAATTGAGGCCGAGTGACGTAACTCGTGACGTATCAGAAAAGCGCGCTTTTGCGCGTCGGATTTTTAAAAATTCATTAAAAATCAATCGTTGTGTTTTAAAATACGGCAGTGGTGAATTTTGGAGTTTTGAGGGTCAAGTAACAATATTTAATGATCAAAATGGGGATTTTTAATAGGTCACAACTACCCTATTCATGAACAGCTATTACTATGTATGTAAATATGTGTATATATATTTTATTTATTTTAACTTAATTCTGTTGTTTCACAAACCTGTCAAATGACCAGCATGCTTTAATTTGTAAACACATACTATGCAATATTTTATAATCTGTCTTGCAGACAATATGTTTTAATCTGTTTCTATGTATAAAAAAGAAATCCTATCAGTTGCTTTGACGATTCAGAATACAACCCCGTTGTTATTTATCAAAGTTATTGTTTATCAAAGTTTTTTTTTTAGGGATACCCATCGTTTTTTCTCAAAGTAACGGTATGAGGTTTGTGTACATACGCGTATTTTTTCATTCGGCACATTTTGGAGTTCCATTCGGCAAATTGAGAATTTTCCCCCTCCCAAAAGTTTAAGCTCGGGGCGCCCCTGCGTAAAACACGTGTATTTGTAATTTTCTGCAAATGCATGCTTTTTAACGTTGTTGTTGTTGACATTTTTTAAGCCAAAAGAAAAAGGTTTTTGTGTTTTAACCCTTTAACTGTCAAGTTATTTTGATGATTTGGGTGTACAAATTGTCAATTTTTTTATTGCAAAAATCAAATGTTTAGTACAAAATAAAATATACTTAGTAGTTAAAAATTGATATTTTGAAGCACATGGGTAAAATATTTAAAGTTTTGTAGCATGTTTGCTTGAGGCGGCTGCCACTCAACATGGCAGTTGTGAAGTTCGCTTCTAGTGGAGCATTATTTTCTAAAAATCAAAAAATAATAATAATAATAATAATTTTCTAAAAAATAAATGAAAAAAATAAATAAATAAATAAATAAAAGTGAATGCCTTTCAGTAATTACAGCGGTTTTATATCCCTGATTTAGTGGTTTTATCTTTGTCTTGAGTGTTTTGTCTTTGTTTTGTTATGCATTTCTGATTTTACTAAAAATTGTCAGTCCTTTCGTTCTCTTGCTTAGTTTGGATTTATTTTAAACATGACCTATGTGTGTTTTAAAGTGTTTTTAATATTATTGGTTATTATCGTTTGGCGCAGTATAGCCTATAAAGACTCTTGTGCCAACCCAAAATAACCAAACCAAACCAGTCGGGTTTGACAAAGAGATGAAGCCGAAATAAACGTCTCCCGATGTATATACGGGTACAACAATACGATGCACTAAAAAAAAAAAAAAAATACCCCGAGTAATACTCGGGCGTGACATTTTCGAACACGAGTGCTGTGCCCGAGATTATCTCAGGAATGACATTTAAAAGGTTAAACTCGCTAGTTCGGCATGTTAGTGTTAAGTAATTATTATCAATCTACTTATAACAGTAATTATCCTCATTTTCATCAAAATAATAGGGAATAATACACTTCAGTTCCTTTAATCATTTTATTTATAATGGTGTCTTATGTTTTGCTTTGTTGTTACGTTTTTTTTGGCTTAAATAATAAAATTATGCTTGATTTCAAAATGACGTACGCTTTAAATTATGAAACCCACAATAAATTACATAGTAATATAAGAACTAGTAAGTTTTTTTTCTGGTTACAGTTTGACGCAAATAAGAAACTATCCACTATAAAACTTTCAAATCTTATAACATTCTAAATGTAGTATTGAGCTTGGAGTAACTTTGAAATTTGCGAATGATAAAAGATATTTTAAGAAAGCATTCCCCCCCCCCCCTAGATTTAAAATTTACACCTTCTTACAGGGCGATTTATTACTAATTAGTTTTTGAAAAAACTTTAGCCACATATTTGCTGCACTCCAAATTTTTGTTCCCTGAACCCGTTTCCCGTGTGTCCCTGCTTTAATCTAAACTGAATAATCATAAGGCAAAATTTGCCGAGTAGGATATTTTTGGAAGGTTACATGGGTCTTCCATCGGGGCGCCCCTGCCTGTTAGTTTTTTTGCTTTAATATGTTGGTCAGGGGCGGGTGCCCCGGTATGAGGTCACAGGATGTGACCTCTGAAAAAATCTTTATTCTTCAAATTTTGTCTGTCTATTCGGAAAATTTGGGGGCATATTTGCACCTTTTAAAAGTCCGATTGTCCTTTCCCATCAAATGCACTTACGTGCGCTCTGTGCATAAGACTTACTTTATCGTTCGCAAAAACCGGAAATTGGAAACTTCAGCATTCCCAAAAGTTTAAGTTCATGGTTTCCCTAATGTTGGTACTATGTTAGATTGAAAGATTGAAATCGTTTGGAGATTAAAATGCTTTTTACTTCTGTGGCGGCTGCATAGCCACAATAGCAAATGTTTTCAATATAATTTTACTTTGTCAGAATGGCAACAGCAAAAGAGTGTTGTGATGTAATGGAAGAAGAATAAAACAGTTCGGTGTGTTGAAAGTTCGATAGAATGGTTGTTTTCAGTTTCTTTTTATAATTTTAAGCACGCAACATGAATTTAACAGAAATAAGTAATGACAATTAAATAGCAACGGCCTATAATTGGTGACCTCCGACGTGATCCTGAGATGGAAGATAAAGAACAAAAAAACGAAATCAAAACTTCTGATGCCACGCCTAACGAATGTTCAGTGGCGAAGGTAAGCATTAAAATACCTCCTTTTTGGACCGATCGCCCGGATATTTGGTTTTACCAGATTGAAGCCCAATTTTCTATAAACAATATTGTTAGAGAAGAAACCAAATTTAATTATTTAGTATCACAACTGGAACCTCAATATGTTGAAAATATTTGGGACATAGTGCAAAGCGAAACCGAAACTAAATATTCAGATTCCAAGCAAAGATTGCTTAGTTTATTTAAAGAAGGTGAAAATGTTCGCATTAAAAGATTGCTAACGGGAATCGAACTGGGTACTATGAAACCTAGTCAATTGTTGCAGAAAATTAAAACAGTTGCTACAACCGATTTTTCTGAAAATTTGATTAAAACCTTGTGGTTAGAAAAATTACCGGAATCTATAAAAAATATTGTAGTTGTTAGCGAAGAAAATTTAAGTAAATTAGCGGAAATGGCTGACAAAATAAGTGATATGGCACCTAAAACCGAAATTTTTGCAGCGAATAGTAAAAAAATTGTAAATGACAACATAACATTTAATGCTCAGGTTTTGGATAAAATTAAACATCTTGAAGAACAAATTTCTCAACTCAGCATTTCCCGACCATCAAGGTCAAGAGACCGTAATAGTGTGAATTATCGTTCGAATTCCCGAAGCCGATCTCGTAAACGTTTTAATCCAAAGGGGAAGTACTGCTATTATCATTTTCGGTTTGGCAATAATTGTAAACCAGAAAAGTGTACTCCACCATGCTCATGGAATACAAATGCAGACCGAAATTCGGAAAACACCATTCTGCAGTAGATACGGCGACGAATCCTGCTGCAGATACATTTGACGGTCGTCGCAAATTTCGATTATTCGTAAAGGACCGAACAACAAATTTGCGTTTCCTAGTAGATAGTGGTGCTGATTGCTCAATTATTCCAGCCACAAATAAAAACAAAGAACCATCTACTTACAAGTTGTTTGCTGCAAATGGTTCCGAAATATCGACGTATGGTACAAAACTTCTTGCTATTGATTTAGGACTGCGCCGAGAATTTCATTTTCCATTCATCATTGCAAGAGTTACTACAGGTATTTTAGGGGCTGATTTTCTACACAAATTTAAATTACTAATTGATATCAATAAAAAAAGTTTAATTGATGGAGTTACACAACTCAGTGTTCAGGGTGACGTTTGCTCCATTACTAAAGATTTTGATATTACAACCTTAAACAAATCTACAAAATTTTCTAACTTGCTTTCACAATATCCTGAATTAACTAAGCCTACTATTGTTACTACCACAATCAAACATGATGTTAAGCATTTTATACAAACAACCGGTAAACCCGTTCATTCTAAAGCACGGCAGCTTGATTCTCAACGTCTAGCAATAGCAAAGCGTGAGTTTCAATTTTTGCTCGAAAACGAAATTATTCGTCCGTCAAGCTCAGAATGGTCTAGTCCATTACACCTTGTTGGTAAAAAAGATGGATCAATTCGACCTTGTGGCGATTATCGACAACTTAATGCTCGAACTATTGCAGATAGATATCCAATTCCAAGAATAGACGATTTTCAACACATTTTAAAAGACACCAAAATATTTTCTAAAATTGATTTAATCAAAGCTTATTATCATATACCTATTAACGAAGACGATAAATGCAAAACAGCCATTATCACACCTTTTGGTCTATATGAATTTAATGTGATGAGTTTTGGTTTAAAAAATGCTCCTGCCACATTCCAAAGGTTTATGCACCAAGTATTTAGAGGTATTGATTTTGCTTTTCCTTATTTAGACGATATTCTTATTGCATCAAAGGACGAGGAGCAACATCAAGAACATCTTCGAATAATTTTCGACAAACTCAATACTTACGGCTTACGCATTAACATCTCAAAATCTGTCTTTGGTGTACAAGAAATTGATTTCCTGGGTTACTTAATTACATCAGAGGGTTCTCGACCTCTTCCAGACAAAGTCCAAGCAATTATTAATTATAAAAAACCTGAAACTCTGCATGATCTCCGAACCTTTCTCGGTATGTTAAATTTCTATCGACGCTATTTGAAAGATGCTGCACAAAATCAAGCATTATTACACGAATATCTGAAAGGGGCTAAAAAGAAAGACAAACGAAAAATTCAATGGACAAAAGATGCTGAAATTCAATTTGAAACATGCAAGAATGATTTAATTAATACAACTCTTTTATCTTTTCCAAATCCGGAACTACCACTTGCTTTATTCACTGATGCAAGTGATACTGCAATTGGTTCTGTATTACAACAATTTTCCAACAATAGTTATAAACCAATTGGATTTTATTCAAAGAAACTTAACCCCGCACAGCAAAATTATAGTACCTATGACCGTGAACTCTTAAGTATCTATCTTTCGATTAAATATTTTAAACATTTGTTAGAGGGAAGAAAATTTACAGTATATACAGATCACAAACCCTTAACCTACGCATTTATGCAAAAGCCTGAAAAAGCTTCTCCACGCCAATGTAGACACCTCCAATATATTTCTGAATTCACTACCGACATTAAACATATTAAAGGTCAAAACAACATAGTAGCAGACACGCTGTCCAGAATCGAAGAAATTTCAATCATTAATTATGACGAAATTGCAGACGAACAAGCACGAGATGAAGAATTTACAGAATTACGCAATTCTACAAGCTTGAATTTTAAAGAATATCCACTTCCATCTGGTAAAATTTTATGGTGTGATACTTCGACCTCCCACATTAGGCCCTACATACCGGAAACCTATCGATTTCAAATATTTAATCAATTTCACGGGTTATCCCATCCTGGCATCAAATCCAGTGTAAAATTAATTTCTTCCAAATTCATTTGGCCGGATATTAATAAAAACATCCGACAGTGGGCAAAATCATGCATTCCGTGCCAAAAATCAAAGATATATCGTCATACGAAATCTACTCTCGAACAATTCCCAGAACCATCAGAAAGATTTAGAGAAGTTCATATCGATTTAGTTGGCCCATTACCACCCTCCAATGGTAACATTTACTGCCTGACTTGCATAGACAGATACACAAATTGGATGGAGGTAATTCCGCTGGAAAACATCACAGCTGAAACCGTAGCCAAGGCATTCTACAGCAATTGGATAGCTAGATTTGGAATACCTTTACGTTTAATTACAGATCGTGGAAGACAATTTTTCTCTGAAGTATTTCAAACCATGTCACGAATCTGCGGCATTAAGCTTTCACATACAACAGCCTATCACCCGCAGTGTAATGGCAAAGTAGAAAGACTTCACAGGTCACTAAAATCAGCTTTAAAAGCGCATAATAACATGTCTTGGAGTGAAACATTACCAACAGTTCTGTTAGGTTTGCGCACTGCCATCCAAGATAATACTACTCATACCATAGCAGAAATGGTATATGGTGAAAATATAAAACTTCCTGGTGAATTTTTTGATGAAAATATAATTCAAACACCTTCTGGAACTTTTGTCAATAAATTGCAAAAGCATATGGAATTGATCAGACCAAGAAAAATTCAACATAAGTCTGTACCAAACATATTTGTACATTCCGATTTAAATTCAACTTCTCACGTTTTTCTTCGTATTGATAGAGTTCGGAAGCAACTTGAACCTCCATATGAAGGTCCCTATCCAGTTCTCCATCGTTTTCCAAAGTATTTTACTATAAAGATGAAAAATAAGGAAGTAAATGTTTCTATAGACAGGTTAAAGCCAGCCTACTTGCTCTCTGAACATCATGATAAGGCAAACCAACGCGAGCAACAGACAACCATGTCTCCGGAATGTGAAAACACGGTTCCAACACCAGTAGTCACCGAGCACAGTTCCACCATGCCAGCTGTGACTCAGTCCAGTTCAAAAATACCTCTTAGACAATCCAGAACTGGTCGAACTATCAAACTTCCAGTCAGATTTAGAGACTGATTTTTCAATTATTATAATTTTTTTTTCTCCCCATTGATATGTTATTTTGTAAATATGTAATAATATACTTATTGTAATTTGTTTTTTGCAGACCAGCATTATAGTACTTTTTCTACCTTTTTTAACGTAACGTTCGTTACTGGTAGGGGAGTAATGTGGCGGCTGCATAGCCACAATAGCAAATGTTTTCAATATAATTTTACTTTGTCAGAATGGCAACAGCAAAAGAGTGTTGTGATGTAATGGAAGAAGAATAAAACAGTTCGGTGTGTTGAAAGTTCGATAGAATGGTTGTTTTCAGTTTCTTTCTATAATTTTAAGCACGCAACATGAATTTAACAGAAATAAGTAATGACAATTAAATAGCAACGGCCTATACTTCCTTTTACGTAGTAAAGGAAGTATTGTGATCGCGAAAAAATATTCACTCAAATTTGGGTCTAAATTTTGATTTTGCTCACCCCCGAATGAATGTTGAACAGTTTTTTCGACTTTTCAGCACGTGCATCTGTACCTACCGACATATAACCAGCTGAAAAATCCTTTTCAACCACCCCCGAGTTAATTACGACGAGTTTCTCGTGACGTCTGCATGTAAGTATGATGTGCGTATGTATGTATGTATGTCGCATAACTCAAAAACTATATGCCGTAGAAACTTCTAGCTTGGTATGTAGGCTCTGAGGAGGGTCTAGTTGTGCACCTCCCTTTGTCGTTGCATTCGCATGTTCTCAAAGGGCTGTTTTACCCCTTTTGTGGGGTAAATCAGTATTAATTTCAATGCAGACTTTCGTGAAATGAATTGGCGCGACCACTTGGCGATATATCGCCAAGCTTTTGGTCTTCTTGTGTTTGACGCCAACGTGGCGTCATATCGCCAAGTTGGCGATAAGTTTGGCAAAAAAATATTTTTTTGAATTTGGGTTCAATTTGGCGCTATGGCAATATTTTGCGAAAAATTCACTGAATGATGTTAAATCCGGCAATATTTGGGAAATCAATCATTGTAAATCATTTTTTGCATTTTTTCGTGGCACACTAGGGTGTAAATGTTTAAATTGTTATCTTGCTCACTCCAAGCGCTATTTTAACACTTAAGACATCTACTAAGAAATTTACACGTAAAAGGAAGTAGTGTGGGGTCCATACCAGATTTTTTCAAAAGAAAATTAGATTTTGGGCGACAAAATTTTATATATTATACCAGTTCGTTTGAGTTTTGGGTTTGTTGAATTAGTAAGGAATCTGGCCACCCTACCCGTGATCCTTTACAACACGCCATGCCTATATTCATTTTGAGCACTTTTTTAATTAGTGTTGTGTCAATAACATGTTGAATGCAAGTTAGAGACACTTTGATTTTTATTTTAATTTATTATAGCAACTAATTTTTAGCAATATTACATCTTGCTAAAAGAGATCATACTGGGAGTCAGTGGCTTTTAAAAGTTTTAATGCTGTATTTCTTTAACTCAAATCATAGCTGTTATTGAATAAAAAGGGTCGATCTTATTCATTTAATAGGAGAATTCTCGCAATTCTAAGATTTTGGAAGATCCAATATTCACACTGTTTAAAAGGAAATATTTATACAAATAGTATTTTGCTTCAAATTCTTCAATTGCATTTACATATTTTTCTGCCCAATTCCTATAAATTGCAACAATCCTATGTGCCAGTTTCCAATACATTCTATCTTGTATTTCAAGCTCTCCTGGACTAATGCATTCAGAATCTTAAATAACTATCATTACGGTGCTTTATTTTTGCCCAAGAGTGTACGTTGAAAAAATTAGTTTTATCGTTTTATTAGTAGTTTTATCGTTCAAAAATGCTTAGTCCATCAAAATCCTTATCAAATAGAATTTAACTATAATTATTCGTAAAAAGCAACTATTTCCTACCTTTTTAAGCTAAACAAGTAAACTATTGTGAATTCTAACATTGACTAAAAGATGTCCAAAGAAAAATCATTCGGTGCGTATTCGGATTGCATATTGAATCAAAAAAAAAATTTGTTTTTAAAATTTCCGAGGCATGCTACTTGAACTCTTTGAATGTCACCTCTTCAACTTATGGGTGTAACGGGGAAATAGGTTCGTTTACTTCTGTGTGACTTATTCTTAAACTGAACTCGAAAACAAAATTTGTAACACTGAGCATGAGCAATACCACTTGAGCTACAAACTAAATATATGCGCATTATTAGACATAAACAAATACAAATACAAATGTGGCGACCAGCAGCAGGCTCAGGGCCCAACTTGGCTGGTCCTAGTCAAATTAAAAACAACTTAACAATTAAACAACTTAAACGCCTCGTGCTTTCGTGCTGGAAGCAGCTTAAAAGAGTACTAAAATCTTCATTTCTTATGCTTTTTCAAGTAGTAAATGATTTGCAATACACCGCCAACTCGGCTATTTTGATCCATGGACTGCAGTTCCGAACTTATTATGCTCTCATCAGCATGGAATGCGAAAGTGGTCGAATTGGAGCTGCAGTCCATGGATTGAAATAGCCGAGTTGGCGGTGTATTGCATGCTTCTGCCTTAAGGCCCGGTTTCCTGGAATCGTCGCTGATGCCGGGCGCGACGCACGCTGGAATCAGAACCACTTTGATTGGAGCGTGGCATGAAGCGACGTCAATCTGCGGCTCAGGCGCATGCGCAGAAGGCGGTGGCGTCTGTCGCCTCGCCAGAGATCGACGATTTTACTCCTAGGAAACAGGGCCTTTAGCCCTTGATTAGAGGCGGTTACTCACTGCTTTATAGTAAATGATAGTTTTACCTTCATTTTGCCATTACTTTCTTGAATTAGTGTTGTTCTTACGTGTCTAAAATTTTGTTTCATGCTGGCAACTCCTTCTAGGTGCTTCGATGTTTCGTAAAATAATATATATTTTTATAAAAACAATACTTTTCATTAATTCTTCGCTAAAGTAGCTTTTTTTTTTTGTCTCTTCTGATATTCAAGAGCACAAGTTTGAGAGGAAGAACTTGTGAAACAAATTTGCAAAGATGCATTGCTCCCATTATAAAGCTGAATCTGAATAGGAAAAAATGAATAAATATAAAGGAGTAAATGAAGCAAAAAAACTTTTGTTAAGTATAAAAACGGAAAATTTTGCAGCTTTTTTATATAAAAAATTGCCTTAGATCGTTTGAAAAAGAAAAAAAAAGGGAAAAAATACGTCTTAGGATTTCAAATTGCTCTTAAACACTTGTAATAAAAATTATTCTTTACAGCTTTTTTTAGGCGGTTCAACTTAGTTTTTTCTCCTTAGTTTTCAAAAAATAATACAATAATAAAACTTAGGAATGAAGAAAAGCGCCATTTCAACAAGTATTCGTTATTATAACTAAGTTCTTTGCTTTTTAAATTCACCTCAATTTGATTCTTTGAATAAATCTCCGTTTTGAGTAGATGTTGAATGTATGCGAAATTTGCATTTATAGTTGTATTCTTATCTTCTCATATTAAGGCATACAAACACATACTATATCTATACACATACACATATATATCTATACACATACACATATATATCTATACACATACACATATATATCTATACACCTACCTATATATCGATCTTCCCATATATAAAAATTACGTGTCCCTGTGTTTGTGGCCAATGGACTCCTCAGCTACTGAACCGATTTTAACCAAATTTTGCACGCAGTTTCAGTTTAACTTAGTGTTCCAACTTAAATGATAGGATAGTTTTTATCTCACTTTAGGACCGCAATATATTTTTTATTGCAAATTATCTATTTAGCTACCATCTTTTCTGTATTCTTGGCTAAGCCTTTTTTGACACCTCCATGGCTGAGCTACATAAAGCACACGTTCTGGCAGCTTCCGGAGCGCAGTAAACAGGTTGTAAGTTAGCGGTGCGTTGAGTGTTATTTGACTTTTTTGTGAAGTAAATTTTAAACTAACGCGTTACTTCCCTTGAGATTTATATGTGATTAGCTGTCAGAAACGATTGTCACTTTAGGGCCATGCTCCACATCAGCGTAAAACGCGACCGAAACTGAAGGCAGAAACCGAAAATCCGGGTACTGTCCATAGGAACACCATTGAATAAATTTTACGCTTCTGCCTAATTTTTCTGCTTTACGTCGATGTGGAGCATGGCCCTCCTCTGAGGCTGAGAGGTGAAAAGCGCTTGGTGGGATAGCTCCTGCACTGTATTTAAGTGGCTGTTCTTCTTACTACTATTATATAATATATATACAACAGTTTGTTTGGATGGATTTATGGATGGAGCAGTCAGTTGATAAGCAGTCCGAAAAAATTACCTTTTTAACTAAGCCTTTTTCGAACCTCTGATGTCGCCGGGCGACATAAAGCACATGTTCTGACAGCTTCTGGAGCGCTGTAAAATAGGTTGTAAATACAGAAACAATAATGGATGATTAATGTAGGAACTTATTTTTTTTTTTTTTTGTATTATCTAATAAAAAAAACTTAATAAATTCAAAAATTTGCTTATTTATTGCCTTTAAGGCGGAACAGAGTTCGCCGGGTCAGCTATATTTATATAAAGTTGATCTCTATAACGGTAATAAAGTTTTTCGTTTCTATTGAAACATTATAGTTTAACCCATACCTTAGCCACAGCAACGCATGGCCGGGTCAGCTAGTCTATCTATATATTTGTCTACCTATCTTCAGAATTAAGTGCATGCGAATGACAGTACAGTGAAACTTTGGTAATTTGACACGCGGATAACTCGACTGCCTCGGTATGTCGACATTTATTTTTGAATGGTTAATCCAATGTTAATTTCTATGATTAATAACCTCTCTAATTTTAACACACATTTACAGTAACCCCTATAAGTCGACATACCCTTGATATTTTAGTCCACTTTTTGAATTTTTCGGTTTCTGGATGATTCAATTTATTCCTTTCTGGAAAGCGCTCCCCAAGTAGCACACTTCGTTTTTTAGCCTACTTTCCCGTTAAAAATAAAAGAAAGACGAAAAAAGTATTAAAATTGGCTTAATGCATCTAAAAAATATCGCCAAGTCCAAAAAATATAGCCAAGTTAAAAAAAATATCGCCAAGTCCAAAAAATATCGCCAAGTTAAAAAAATAAAAAGGTAAAATGAATATCGAAAAATTAAAAATTTGAAAGTAGGGTATTGAGATGGGGAATTTGTGTGTCGGTCTGTCGGTCGGTCTGTCTGTCTGTCCCCCCCCTAATAACTTTTGAATGAATATTCCGATTTGGACAAACTTTTTTTTGTTGGAAAGATCTCGGCGAGTACAGCTCATTCCCATATTTGATTTTTCGATTTGAACAATTTTTGGTTCAACTTTGAGCCGTTCAAACAACCTGTCCCGCGATGCTAACTTTTTAGTTAACAGTCCGATTTGAACAAACTTTTTTTTGTTCGAAAGATCTTTTCAAGGATACTTCATTCCTGTATCTACATTTTCGATTTGAACAATTTTTCGTTCAACATTGAACCGTTCAAGCAACCTTTCCCCCCTAATAACTTTTGAATGAACATTCCGATTGGAACAGACTTTTTTTTTGTTGGATAGATCTCGGCGATTACAACTCATTCCCATACTTGATTTTTCGATTTGAACAATTTTGGTTCAACATTGAACCGTTCAAGCAACCTTTCCCCCCCTAATAACTTTTGAATGAACATTCCGATTTGAACAAACTTTTTTTTGTTGGAAAGATTTCGGCGAGTACAACTCATTCCCATATTTGATTTTTCGATTTGAACAATTTTTGGTTCAACTTTGAACCGTTCAAACAACCTGTCCCGCGATGCTAACTTTTGAGTGAACAGTCCGATTTCAACAAACTTTTTTTTGTTCGAAAGATCTTATCAAGGATATTTCATTCCCGTATTTACATTTCCGATTTGAACAATTTTTCGTTCAACATTGAACCGCTCAAGCAAGCTGTCACCCCTAATAATTTTTGAGTGAACAGTCCGATTTAAATAAACTTTTTTTTTGTTCGAAGGATCTCAGCAAGGATACTTCATTACAGTATTTAAATTTTCAATTTGAACATTTTTTCGTTCAACATTGAACCGTTCAAGCAACCTTTCCCCACCTAATAACTTCTGAGTGAACCATTCGAATGGAATAAACTTTTTTTTTGTTTGAAAGATCTCGGAGAGGTTCATTCCCTTATTTCGCTTTTTGGTTTGAACCATTTTTCGTTCAGTATTGAACCGTTCAGAAAAAAATTTAACATTAGCGCCTACGGGGAATTTAAGTTGAATGTTGATCCTGGAACTTAAAGTCGGATTTCCTTCAAACTAACTTTGTAAAAAAATGGTTTTGATAAATAATGTTTGTAAAGTACTTTTCTGAATAATCTTCTGTGAGGACTCTGATTCCGACTCCGACTCCACAAACATGGCGGAAATGCAGGCTCAGAAAAAAATGACTGACTGTGCAGACGATTTTTTGTTTATTTTTTCATTTGTGTTATTTTATTTATTACTATTATTTTTTTTTGGCAGACGATTTTTTTTGTAACAAAATTGTTTCATTCACGAGGGCATTTTATTCTTTATTTATATTTAACAACTGGCAACGGTTTAAAAGTGAAAATCGAGACATTTTATCGACGGACGAGTTTTTTTTTCCTTTCTTCGATAAAATGTGTTTTGATGTACTTTATACTTTTAATTTTTTTTTTTTTTTTGAAAACGATTGAGGAATTTTTCTACGGAAGAACTGTAACAGTTACATTCTTTAAAAGGTGCGACAAAACTTCATTTATTCATTTATTTACTTTTTATGTCTCTATTTCATCTGATGAGAGGGGTATATTTTGCTTTTAGAAATCAGCTTTAAGTGCTAAAAAGGTATGCTTGACATAATGTTTAGTCTCAGATGATCAAGAGAATAATGATCAGATGCTAGAATGCCGATGTCGATGTACGGGAAAGTAGGCTCGTTTAGTTCTTGACAGAACTTCTTGTTAAAGGTTATAAAATGGTTATTGACGTTGTAACAACCGCTTAAAAACGTTTATAAAACGTTTAAAGATTATTTGTGCTATCTGGGTCGTTTGTAGAATTCCTCCTTCAATTCAGAGCAGTCAGCAGCCCCACTCTGTACTGTTGTTGCAGTCCCAGGGATGGGAAAGGGTTGGAGAAATGAACCCCCCCCCCCCCCCACACACACACACACCACAATATTCTCAAGAGAAACAAGGCAGAACACATATATGTTGCAAACGAGTTTGAGTGGCGCTTTTCTCTTTAACAGACAAGGAGCTCTTGTGTCATTCCATAGAAAGTGGGACATGAAAGTCATTTTTCAAAACAAATTTTTTTCGGATAATTTTTATTTGATTTTGTCAAAAATATTTTAAATTCTGTTGGCAACAGCGTTTTCTTCAGATAGCTTACATCAATTACTAGGGAAAAAAGTAATATTGAAAGAATTTTTGTGATGTGTAACCTGTGTTACCAGCAATTTGTAACCTGAGTTACAGAGTGAATAATTAATGAAAAAAACTCTATGTACATTCAAATGTAAGTTTTAAAGTAGCTTAGAATCTATAGATTTATGTACAATACTTTGTATCAATCAAAAATTTTAACAAGAGCAGAACTTCAAGTTCTTAGTGAATTAAGTATGTCAGATGTCTGTTTTAGTCTGTCAGATGTCTGTTTATGTCTGTTAACCTGAGTTACCAAAAGAAATTAATTTATTGGTTAATAATTATTATATGTACAGTCGAACCCGCTTAATGGAATAGCCATTTTGCTGCGAAAAAATATTCTAATAAGCGTGATATTTCATTATCCGGGATCAAAATAATGCATTACAACGGTTTGGTACATTGAAAATGTATTATATTAAGCGGGATATTCTTTTAACCGATATTCTAATAAGCGGGCTTGACTGTATTAACATATTTTGCATTTTCCAAATAAGTTAAAATTAGTTTAAAATAAAAAAAATCAATAACTTTTCCAAATTATTTTTTTTATTAGAATAAGTGTTAAACCAGGCACAAGAGTATCAAATGTAACCTGAGATACCATGGAATGACCCTCTTATATCTCAAAAATTATGGTTTTATTGTTAATAAGGCATTCTATATTATCCGTTTTTAATGTACTTTTCAAAAACAAGGGGGGGTGAGTGGGGTAATCAAGGTGAAAATCATTTGCTGGAATCAATTTTTGTATCGACAATGGTAAATACTAATAAATACGCAATACAAAACTCTTAAAGAGTTCAAATTATAGAAACTCGATAAGATGACACCCGCATAGCTCAATACATTT
>JAXGGA010017961.1:0-23109 GCA_038373865.1 Uloborus plumipes | reverse complement strand
AAAATAACTCTTGAAAAAAGCCCGAAAAAGTCTGGGTTTTTCATAAAAACCCCGAGAAAATCTTGATATATGATTCAAAACCCAGGCGGGCTGGGTTTTTCAAACCCTGCTCAAACCTTTTTTCTGGTTGCGCCACTAACTGGTTTGTTGTCCTGGGAATCCCCGCCCTCTCCCTACCTAATTTCTGGCACTGTTGCACCCCCAGAATTTGCGGCCTAAGTCCGCCTATGGTTATGCTTCAAAATCGTCTTTTTAACCTCCGTACAGCAAATGTAAGCAAATTTTGAAAATAACCCCTATCTTTTTTCATAGACGGAAGTTTATAGTGTTTTCGTTGCATTCAATAAATAAGTACTATCGGCTACGCTTAATCGGGTAATGGATAAACGAATACCCCGATTAATCGGGTAACGGGTAAACGAATACCCCGCTTATACGGAACGCAATGTTAAAGATCCCCGCTTAATAGAATACCCAGCTTGATTGAATAATATTTCTGGGAACCGACAGTATTCGTTTAAGCGGGGCCGATAGTAAATAAAGCAATAGGGAGGAGGGGCTCTTAGTGCTTACCAAACTAAGTGTATAGAATATTTTTGCATATTCATGTTTTAATAACGTGACTGATGTATCAGTGATTGATTTCAATCAAAAGAACCCGGACTTCGATACTTATGCATTCGTAGTCATGAAGGTATAGTTTAAGTCCAACTTGGGAATAAAATTTGAGACAGCAGATGTATACGTGTAAGTCTAAAATAACGTCTTTTATCTGCGGTCAAGGCTTCTGTAATACTTAACGATTCCAAGACGGAAACTTCTTATCCCAAAGAAATAGCTTAGTGTGTGGGCCATATCAGCTGCTCAAGACAGGAAGAAATGCAAGAATGATAGTCGGGCATAATAACCCCCGGGGTGGCCGCCGTCACTTAAAGATTCCAAGTTTGACACGGTGAATACCTGCAGCGGTGTTGCCACTCCAGAGAATAATAAATATGTCAATCATTGATTTTGTGATTCACCTCGTACAGCTGTCGGTCACATCTACGATAGAGGTGAAACGAGGATTGTAATAAGAAGAAGAGGAAATTTATTTCGTGTCCTACGTAATTTTCTGTTTAGTCTTTATTTCTTGGAGATTTCAACTGATCTAGAAGTTTCAACAATTTAAACGTTATAAAAAGGTAAAAAAAGAATAAAAATTTATTCATTCTTTTTCCCCAAATCTGTCAAAACATTTATTCACAGCTTGTTCTGTACATGCAGCCACATAACTTTGGTTTCCGCCCTTAGCTCGCTGCTTCTCACCGACCCCAAAGATAGCTTCGCAATCTTATTTAGTTCGCAATGCATTTAATCGTCTGCTAAGACGAAGTTGACAAAAGTATACAGTATGATAAGAACAAAATGAAAATCGAGCTCCCACTCGAAGAAAAAGTAATTTAATTAAACTGCTCATTACAATTAGAAATGCAAAATGAAGTAACTTGATAAATGATTTCGGAAGCCTAAGAACTGTTAGATCTCTGTTCATCAAAGTTCGCAAAAAATCTTTATTTATTTATTTATTTTTTGAAGTTTTTAAAAAATTACTTCGCCATAATCAACACACAATATTTACACCATCATATTTTTCCAGGCAGCAAACTATGCGAAAAAAGTTAAGACTTTTTTCTTCTGTGAATCTTTCATGTTTACGCAATTGTAACCTGTCTAAAATGAAAAGTGAATAACTCAGCACTAGCGATTTTTAAATTGTTTCTCTGAGCTTACAGGTATGTGTCTGCAAGTTGGGGAGTTTAGTGTCATTTAAGTAATCTCCTCTGCAAAATACAGGAAGTATTGTAATCCCCCCACCCCCCAAAAAGAACATTTCTCAAATGTCGGTCTAAATGTCAGTATTATTCGCCTCTGAATGAATTTTGGTTGATATTTTTTCTACCAGCATCTGCACATGCAGCTACTGTCCGACCACAGATGAGATGGGACGTTAATACCCGGTTTACCGGCGGAAATGGAAGCATCGATTAGCTTCTAGAGACCAAAAAAAAAAAAAGGCTAATAAATATATTTCACTTATATTTATTTTTTTATTAGCCATTTTTTTTTCACCAAAATTCAATGTTCACCCATGTGGGTTGGTTTGTAAATTTTTACTTACGTCATCCCGAAATTTGTTAAATTTAACATTGTTGAATATGTACAAAGGGATGGCGTATTTGGGGAAAAAAAAGTTTCCAGAGACGCCAGCTTTTGCAGATGTGTTTTAACCTCCAAATTAAGCTGAGACAAATTGAAAGAACGAATCACGATAACCAAATTTTTAGTTTTCTCCCTCATCCAGATAGACTCATCTTACCTGGACGTTTGCTAATCCCACAGCAATCGTGAGCAGACAGTATGAAGTAAAGGTCGAGACTAGCGGTCGCCACTCGCCAGTAATGACTAAAAATTATTTTTGACGACTACAAGAAGTTATGTTAATCGCCAAATTGGCGACCTACTTTTTTTCTAAAAAAAAAATACAAACTGCGCCGATTATGAAACGAAAATGGCCATTAGCATCGTCACTGGCAGCCAATGTTAACTTGGAGAGAAAACCGACCCATCTGTTGTACAAAAAATCTATACATAATTTTAATATAGAAAATCCAATGAAACTTCCACTGGAATCCAATGAATATTCTACGATATCTTTTTCCTTCCAATTCCAAAACCTATCTTATTTTTTTCAATTCGGAATCTTACTATACTTAATTTCTACTGAAACAAAAATGACTAAGGGCCATGCTCCACATCAGCGTAAAACGCGACCGAAACTGAAGGCAGAAACCGAAAATCCGGGTACTTTCCATAGGAACACCATTGAATCCATTTTACGCTTCTGCCTATTTTTTCTGCTTTACGTCGATGTGGAGCATGGCCCTAAGTGAAGTAGTATGTTTGGGACATGCTTTCAGGTACTTACCAGAACAATCGGGGAACAAATCATCCGAAAACAGTTCTTAAGACTGGTTAATCAACAAAATGCTTTGTATGTTCTCAATGTCAATGTGCCCTTAAAAATTAGTCATCTTCAAAGAAAGTATGTTGAAAACATATTTTTAATTATTTTAATGTGTAAACTTACTGTAAGTTCTTGAAAGCAGCGCCTAGCACTCGCGAACCATTCCACTTAATAAAGGGTAAATAGGTTGTGGGTGATAACTTTCCGAAGTTTTTAATTTAAAACTTGCATTTTCTATATCCTTTTAACATGTTCAACTAAACTATGTATTTGAAATTAGCATCGATCCACGCTGTTTGATACGGCTCAAAATACTTTTTATTATTCTTCCCCTTGTTGTTATCTTACCTAACACCCCTATTTTAGTAAGATCAGAGAAGACCTGACGCATGCGTAAATGTGCGGAAGGTTTTACCTAAGAAGATTAGACAATACAGGCGATTTCTCTGCAAGCTTGCAAGTAATGCTGTTGTAATCTTACATACAAATTAGTGAAATGTTACGACATAGCAGCATTACTACAGTGTAAACTTCCAAAACAATGTATTTATTACAGTACACTGACCAGTTTTATCAATTCAATTACTCCAAAACATTGGAGGCAGCAATACTAAAATACTTATTATTAACATTTTAAATATTGATTGAGAGTATTCGGTGCAGTATTTATTTATTTAATATTAAACTTATTTTTATTTTAAATGCTTTTTACAAATAGTCAAGTGTATGCGAAGCAAACTGGATGGGGTAAAGTAAAATACTACATTTTGCTTAGTTATTCAATCATTTGTTAAATCATTTACGTATTGATTTATTAACTAATTCATTTACATTCCTTCATTTTATAATTTATTTAATAATTCACATTTTGCTTAGTTATACAATCATTTGTTAAATCATTTACGTATTGATTTATTAATTAATTCATTTACATTCTTTCATTTAATAATTTATTTAATAATTCACTTATTTATTCCTTTATTCACTTACTGCCTTATTCATTCACTGTATCATTCACTTATTTATTTTTGCTCAGGAATTAATTGATAGGTTACTTTATTTATTCGTTTATAATCCCATTATCTATTCATTTATTTATTCATTATTTTATTTACCCATTCATTTGATCAAAATTATTTTTAGCAATTGAAGGGAAAATATTTTATTAGAAATATATTTTATTGTTCACTTTGGGCCGTAAAAATAAAGTGAAAAATTTGCCACTCTTTTTTTTCTTCTTTTTTTAAGGTACAAATTTATTGCTAAAATTAAAAATTAATTTTTCAACGAAAGTTTCGCTAAAAAACGAATCGCTCTTTACGAATTGTAATTTTGAAATGAAATTTCCAATTTGCTTATTTTAGAAAAAAGGTAACATATCTCAACTATTTCACTTCGCCCCACATTTCCCTATATTGATACGAGTATTTTTATTTCCACGACAAAAACTTTCCTCTCTTCCAGACTTCTAAACATAGAATTTTTCTTGCCGGAGCAGGCCGATTTCAACTCCACTCCACTCGGCGGGGCACGGGGCTCCATACAACACTTCCGTCGTCGCAGCGGCACTTCGGGACATCTGTTTACCCAACTGCTCGTATTCCCCGGGCTTTATATTACCTCTAGCTCCGGTATTACCTCTTTTATCCGAAAGAGAGTCGTTGCAAGCTGAGAGGGAAAGTTTTACGAGTGGAATCAAATAGGAGAAGGGATTAAGATCAATGTATACGTTCTATTCCTCTTCTTGGGCAAACAGCTTTCGTTGGATACAACAGGAGCCGGCTCGGAATTAATTAACAGCAAATCTCTGGGAAAAGAAACAGGCGTCGTTTTATTGCAATCGATAAGGTATTGGGCAGTCGTGATGATAATTAATGCAAAAACTGATTGTGTTGGAGAGTTATTGGCTTATGATTACCTTTTGTTTTAGGTATTATTTATTATTATTCAGTCAATTGTTTTTTATCTTAAGTTGTAGTCCGTCTTGATTGCTGTGGGATGAAGCCACATTGAATTATTTGTTAAAAACAACGTATAAGTAAGAGTACCTCCACCTAAAGAGCAACGGCGTACCTCCCCAAATACAAAAAAGTCCCCCCATGAGAAAGAGCGCCCTAAAAACATTCTCTTACCAATCTCAATAGCACAGTTATAGATGATACTATAGAAAATGCTATAAAGTAATTCATGTTACTGAGAGTATGGTGATTTAATTCGATGCTTCTGATTAAATTAAGAAACACTCAAGTTTTTAATGAAACATAATATTTAAAGCTAGACTGAACAGCGATTGTTATTGAATGAGCGCAAAAAGTTTTTCTCGGAAGTTTCATTTTTTACTTTTGAACAAAGATCTATTCAAGAAACGCACTTAGCTTAAAGAGCTCGAATGTGGAGTACTACGCTTGAAAAGAAATAGCAATATTAACCAACTGAATATCTGCATAGTGTTCTTAAAACTGCGAAATAGCTGCTCTGTTAGCACTTCAGATCTTTTATTTGATATTAACTTGCATTCGAAAAACTAGATTAAAATCAAGTTGAAGTAAGTTTTTGTTCTGTAAAAGTTCTATTTACTCCTTTCGTTGAAGCGTTGACTCATCATGACATTCCAAACAGAAGTACGTAAAGGTGAAAAGAAGACTGGCAAAACGAAAATTTTGAATAATCAAGTTTGTTAATTGAGTTTGCGTTTTTTACGAAAGCGAAATTGACTAATTGATTTTTTACTTTTCCGTGGCTCATTAGTTGCATTGTGATTGCGAGATAGCGAGTCTTATGATCCATTGCCGTTGCTTGAAAAATTCTTTTGAGAAATATCGTTTCTAGTAATAACTATTATCGTCTGCTTTTCCGTATGGGGTTAAAAAATTCTGTGTGTGGTATGTGTGGTTTTTTTTTTCCTTTAAAGAAATATTTATTAAAAAATTGGACAGTTCATGCTCGGCCTGTTCTATACCTTGTGTAACAAGAGCTGGCGTATGAAAGAAATATTAATTTTCCACTCTCCGCACGTTATGGCTGTCATAGTTCCCCCTTATGGTTGCCAAAGTTACGGCGCTGTGGACTTTTTTCCCACTTAACTTTTGCTACAATGGTTAAATGTAAACGATTAAAATTGCTTTGTGCGTGAACTATTATTCAATCAACGTTAATAAATACTTTTTGAAGTATTTACATAATGGTTACTCATGATGGCAGGTCTTGCTAAAACAAATTATTTAGCACTAGATTTGTTAGAAAACGTTGAGAAAAAACCGAGATATGATGACTTAAATGAAAACGCAAACCTAATTCGATAAACATAAAATAAATGAAATGCCTCAACAGCAGTGCATAAAAATAAGAGTGGAGCTGTTTTCTTTCGTACGGTTTCCATGGAGACGAAGCAAAATTTCTAAACTCTATACTCCTATTCAAAAGTAACAGAGTTATAGTTGATTGCAAATGCAGAAGATAGGGAGTCGTCTTGGTTATAACAAACGTTTTTTGACAGCGTTTCATATCTTTTCGATTTAAGCGTTTAAGGCAATTTGTGATCTTAAGTTAAGTCTTGCAGCCAGGACATGTGTTAAGTTAAAATAAACGCAGGTCTCTCTCTCTCTCTATTTTAATACAAAGTATGATTGAGGATATGTTTTCTCAAGATTGGTTTTTTAAGAAACTTGATTCCTGTAAAACTTTATTTATATTTATTTATTTTACTTTTTCGACGGTAAATATTTTTCGTTTTTCTTAACAGGTGTGAAATTCACCCAGGACCACAGTTTCTTCTCCGCCGGTATCACATTCTACGCAATGGCCGCTTTCACTTGTTGAGGTTCTACTTCCAAGATCCTTGGTGCACGAAAACCAAGTTCTGCGTTTCCGCTGTTGGTACATTTGATCCACCTCCGGAAAAAGCAACATCGTCGTCTGCTTCCTGGGTGGTACCAGGAGGGATGGAACTCGACTACACCATTCGAAGAATCAACCTCGTCCCATTTGACCACAAGACAGCAAAAAGTCTGTCCGAAAAAGTCAATATTTCCTGTCCAGGTACTGTGAAGTCATCTTGGAAAAGTTACAAGAAGTATAAAGTGATGTTCTACAATGAAAAGAGAACCAAGTAAGTAGTATCTAGTCATATCAGTGCAACCAGAATTTTTTCTTGGGGACTTGATTATAACAGTCCGTAGTCGTATGTATTTTAGTATGATAGGAGTGCGAAAATGGGTGAAAATCAAGAATTCGGGAGGTTAAATCTCCATCAACCTCTGTGACTCTTTCTTGTAATGTACTTGTTTACTTTATAACTATCCTAATAACTAAACAACTTCGATTTGAAACAGCCTTTGCTGCGTGGTTTTTCCTTCAGAAAATTAAATGATGAACAAAAATTTATGTACAACCTTGCTGGCGTGCAGAGATTAGGGGAGTAACTCTCCGCAGAAACTTCCGTGCTGTTGCCTATTGTGGTACAGCAATACCTATATACATGAAAGGACTATTTGAGGAATTTGCTCCGAAGAAAAGCATTTGACTTGCTTGATATGATCTCCCCCTCCCCCAGAAGATAATTATATCCTTATAAGACCAAACCTAATCAGGAAATTTTGACTATGCTAATGCAAACTTATACATGATAATGGAAAGTTTGTCAGTAAAAAAAATAAATAAATAAAAAATGCATAGGGTTTTTTTTTTTTTTTTTTTTTGTGCTAAATAAAGCTCAGTGAATCTCAAAAATAATTGCACTAAATCGCGAAGCGCTTAGGAGCAAAGGGGTATGAGCGTGAAATTAAAAATTTAGATGTACAACTACAAATGGTAGAAGAAACTTTCACCTGTTGAAGCAAGAGATGGTACTCTTGTAACCCTGGCAGATGCAGTAAAACTGCATGATGTAGAAAAACTTTTCAATGAAAGCCCACCTATGGTTTGTACTTTGTACGCGTTTTCCCCAAAACTTTGAGTTATGTACGAGTACTTAGCTCCTCGCTGCCTCATATGTAGTTGAATTAATAACCTTAAACCTACTTTTAAAACATTTTTCAGGAACATTGCTGGTAATGATGCAGATTTAAACTCAGCGGACTATTTAGATTGCACCGGATCTCTGGATATCACTTTTAATGAACTTCAGCTGATTCGTCTGGAGCATCGCGTGTCCTTGGAGAACGCTGCCGATCCTCGTGAGGACTCATCAGAAGGACATCGCAAGTTTCGGTCTCACCTCTTTTTGGGAGCTGACAGGCCCAAATCTAGAAATCGGCCGACTCATTACCAATTACCTCTCTTCCCTGCACAGGTAAATAGCTTCCTCCAGTGAGATATACATTGGCTGTTTTAGATGATTGTATGCGGTTCGGAAGAGCGCTTTGTTTTTTCATCCAAACTAGAGGAACCGAGTAATCCATAGTCCAGCATCACCAGAAGTATTGATTTGGAATGGGAACTTAAAAGACTTTGACCACCTTGCCTCAGTAACCATTAGTAAACTCAGTGGATCTTTGATCGGCTTTGCTCGAACCCAGGATCGTCAGGTTGTGAGTTCTATGTCTTATCGATCAGGCCACCACAGCCGAGATGAAAGGTACAAGAGATAAGCTTTCCTATGGTAACCAAACTCGAAACGATGGTGTGACTCGTTTGCATAGAAAAAAAATTGTATGAAATTTCAATTGTATGAATTTTTGGTTCCAAAATTTAAAGTCAAACGATTTGGGGTCCCTTTAAATTTTGACAGCATATCAAATTTTATGAAGATCCGACATAAACTACGTTTATATATGAAGCGTACAAACACACACACACAAAATCATATACAGCAACAGGATAATCTGTTCTGTAAACAACAGTACAATTTTTTTTCTCTCTTCTGGGTGGGAAGGGAGTCTTCATCCTTTCTGGGTTGAGGGATGCATCATTTTCATTTATGCACTGATGCCTAACTTGAATATATACGTTGCACAGTTACCGCTCCTGATTTGTAAATATTAACTTCTGCTCCATTTTTGAAATTTTCGGAGTTTTTTTAGCAGCCCTATTGTCTTTTCACGTGTCAATTTCAGAATACCAATGCAATTTTCCAAACAGGAGCGCCCCAATGGGATGTCACGGGAGGTCACTGTGACCTCCCAAAAATTTTCTTTTTCGGCACATTTTGCTGACGATTCGGCAATTTGAAGAGAATGTTGCAACAGTGATATTATGTGTTCTTTTTAATTCTTAAAAGTGTTTTTTTTTTAAATATACCTGACGTTTTTTCTCATTAAATGCTATGTATGTACGACATGTGTGGATGCTTGTATTTTATTCTTCGGTAAAATTGGAACCTTATTCGGCAAATTGATAATTTTCCCCCTTCCATAAATTTTAGTTCGCGGCGCCCCTGTTTCCAATGCTGAATTTCGGGTGAAACTGCCCACGAAAGTCAATCTACCATCCCCTCATTTCAGCCTCGGTGAGATTCTTACCCATAACCCACCTTCATCTTCAACATCTACGACAATTACTGCTAACTTTCGCCTCTTCCACTTATGGTAAATAAACTTGGCGACATTAACTGGCCCCTCCTTTCCCGTGTTTCGGTTCATTTCGTCTCCCAGCACCCAGTCTCGTCTTAATTGATTACTCGATTCATCTGTGGAGGTGGATTAGCCTAGATCTATTATTACGCAATTCCGGGAAACAGCTGCCATGAGAACGGGATTATTACGCAGTCGTTGCGGGAACAATGTCTTCCAGAATGAAAATAAGAGTTAGAGGACACTTCCGTTGCTGCTAATGAATGGGCATCGTTTGGAATTGGGATGCCTTCTGAGAAGCAGCTCCATTTTGAGCAATCACAGTATAACGGAATACCTACTATCATCTATGCAAAAAAAGGAACTGTTGTTTTTACAGTATAATACTGGCAGCAGAGGTTCTAGTTTAAAACTGTAAAATGCACGGTAATAAACTGTATAAAATATTTTTGAAAAAAAAAAAAAAAAAAAAAAAAAGAACCGACTTCAGTTTGAAATTGCTCTAAAAAGAAAAATAATAATTTTTTTCTTTGAACACCATCGAAACTACTTTTAAACATAAGTTTTAAAGTCGGAGCAAAAACGATAGGTAAAATGATATTTAACCATATTTTGCCAACATTTTTCAGAGAAACCATTGAAAATTAAAAGCAGAATATTTGTACCATTACACGAATCTGTGGTAATCAATGAAATGTATCCATTAAAATTTATATTTATAGTTGAATTGTAGTTGCGTATGATTCTATACATTGTTTTTGCGCCGACTTCAAAACTTATGTTTAAAAGTAGTTTCGATGGTGTTCAAAGAAAAAAATTATTTTTAACTTTTTAGAGCAATTTCCAACTGAAGTCAGTTCTATTTTTTTTTTTTTTTCAAAAATATTTTATTTCATTCTTTTTAGTGTAAATGCACTTAAAATAATCAAAATATAGTTAAAAAACCATGCAGCTGTTCAAAAAAATCCTTGCAGACCTGGACTCAATCTCATTCCATCAGGAACTTTAACCCGACGCGTTTAACCACTTGACCATCGGGTCGCTCATTGATGTAAGGATTTACGATAGCACATATTGTTTTAAATAACATGAAATTTTAATTTTCGATCATAACTTTTTTTCTAGTGAACAAATATCGTCATATGAGTACATGGTACCTAAGTTAACCATTTCCTATCGATTAAAAAAAAAAAAAAACGTCCAAATCGGTTCAGTAGATCAGATGTTATGTGCGAACAAACAACAACAACAAAAAAAAAAAACATACGCTTTGAATTGAGAACCTCCTCTTTTTTTTGAAGTCGGTTAAAAATTGAAAGTAAAAGTAAGAAATTCGAATTGTGGGGGAAGGGGTTAGAGTAAGACTTGGAAAATTGGTGCAAGTTTTTGCATTTCATGCAAAATAATTTTCAACTAAAGTGGACGCTTTAGCTTTTTTTTAAATACCACAAATCAAAATCTTATTTTTTAAAAATTTGCGTCACTTTAATGGTCGTTCAAACCGCCCCCCTCGCAGTGCAAAAAAACATTACACAGCAGATTTTGCCTAATAACTCAACTAGGGATGCACCAATAAGCAAATTAGCTCATTATCGATTACCGATTAATCGGCTGTTGATAATCGGCCGATTAATCGGCTGAGCCGATTAATGATAAGGATAATTGTTTTTCTTTTTTTTATCTCTTATGCAAAGCTAAGTTTAGAAATAGTGTGTAATTTATTTCTGGGAGAAGATATTTTTTTTTCCATTTTCGTAGTTTTCACAAAATAATTTCACAATTTCATCAAATTTCTTAAAACCAATTTTCATATAAGTGTCAATAATATTATTAACACATTGTTTGTTTTGTTAATTGGAAATAAAAATTTTTAAAAAAAGGAAGGGAGGGGGAGTGTGTGGTGAACACTCCAATTTAGGAGTACTTTTAATTCATTTATTTTAGTAATTAGTAGCAATTTAATTCAATACTTTTATTCTTTGAAAATTAGACGTTATCTGAAAACTCTGTGCTAAGGAGAAACTTATCGCCACATGAAAAATGTTGCATCATTATCTATGTGTATTTATTCAAAGTAGGAGAATTAATTTAAAAAAATCTTTTATCAACTTTGAGGATAATAATAACTGTTAATAAAATGATTCATCATAGTTTCCTAGTGAAAGTATACTTTAAAGAATAATATCTGAAAAATATTTTTCTGTCGAACAATCGGTCCGATTTTGCCGATTATTAATAATCGGCAATGTGGCCGATTATGGTCGACTAATCGGTACTGCCGATTAATCAGTGCATCCCTAAACTCAACACTCATGGTGTTTGATACATTTTATTTGTTTATAATGATGTTTTTTGGTCAAAACCAATATGATAATCACAAAAAATAGCGACTTTAATTTTTACATATATTTATCATCTTCAGAACTTTTGACTTTTAATTTTACCTTGAATTTGACGTAAATGCAAGGTATAAAACACAGAATTTTATAAAGGTACAAAAATTAACATAATATAATTGATTGTGTAAATAATTTTTGAAAAAATAATATAAGTGCCGCAAGTCAAAAACCACAATCGAAATATAAAAAGTCTTATTAATTTACAATGTATATTGTAACCGAAAAAGAAATTAAATTCGCAATCTTTTAGTTTTGCGTCATCCATTACCTCTTTCGTAACGATATTGCCTTGTTTTTTGAAGTCGGTTAAAAATAAAAACAACCTCCCCCTCTATGGGAGTTCAAAGCCCCCAAAAATAGCGCAAACGTCCATAAGAAAATTCTACAGCATCGAAGGACCCCATTGCCAATTTTGACAAAGATCCGACCTAAACTGCCATTTTGTACTAAAATAAAATATGGGTAGATCCCCATGGGGGGATGTACCTGCATAAGGACATTACAATCATTAAAATCATTCAGAAAAAAAAAAAACATGCAGCTGTTCAAAAAAATCCTTGCAGACCTGGACTCGATCTCATTCCAACAGGAACTTCAACCTTCGGGTCGCTCATTGAAGTAGGGATTTACGATAGCACATATTGTTTTAAATAACATGAAATTTTAGTTTTTCGATCATAACTTTTTTTTCTAGTGAACAAATATCGTCATATGAGTACATGGTACCTAAGTTACACCATCTCCTATCGATTAAAAAAAATCGTCCAAATCGGTTCAGTAGATCAGATGTTATGAGCGAACAAACAAAAAAAAAAAAAAAAAAGCACACGCTTTGAATTGAGAACCTCCTCTTTTTTTTGAAATCGGTTAAAAATTAGCATTTTTGCAGTTTATTACTGTAAAATCAGCAATTTTTACATTTTATTATTATAAAATTAGCTATATTATACTGTAAAAACAACATTCGTTTTTTACAGTGTAGTACAGAGTTTCTTAAAGTGTGGTTCGCGGACCCCTGTCGCTCCGTGGGACAAGCCGGTTAAACAGTATAATAAGAAAAATTAATTGTAGTCGTAAGGAATGTAGCCATATTTGAGTTCAAATAGAAAATGGGGGAATGTGAAGCAAAGTGAAATAGTAAATATTACCTACCTGTTTCAAAATGAACAAATTGTAAATTTGGACTGAAAATTATTGTACCGAAAAATAAAATAATGTACTTTGCAACGCAATTTGGGTTGAAATGTTATTTTTCATTTCTGGCATTTATTTTGTACCTTCAAATAAAGGTGGAAAACTGGCACCTCTAAAAACCATATCGCGAAATGAAAAATACAACATTTCTGTAAGGAAATATTTTCTATTAGATTATTAAAAATATTTTTCGTCAAAGTAATGTGAAAATAAACGAATAAATGAACAAATAATTGAACAATGAACGACTGACTAAATAAATGAAATTATTAGCTAATTAAAGTATGAGAAAAAATGAAAGAATAAAACAGTGCATGAATAAGAAAATAAGGGAGGAATGAATTAATAAGTGACTTAATAAATAAATAAAGAATTTAAATGAATCAGTAAATGAAGAGAATGATTTAATAAATGAATGAATAAGTAAACAAAATGGACTATTTCACTTTGCCCCATGTGTACGTGACAAATTGAATTGAACATTTAAAATCAAAGCACGTCTAGTATAAAATAAATAAGTGCTGCATTGGACGTCAGTAGATCTCAATTGATACTTATGGTAGTAATTACAAGAATTTGATTATTTTATAATGACAAAAAATATTTTGAAAATTAAGAAATACTAGGTGACCCGTGCGGAATTCCGCAAAAAAAAAAAAAAAAAAAAACTCTAAACTTAAAATTTAATACGACAATTTTTATTGGCTTCATTTGCACAACATCGCCATCTACTGCCGTCGTTCTGACAACTTTTCAAAGAGATCAAAGACACGTTCACTTTTACAACTACTCCAAAAGTGATACCCTATATTAAAATCAAATACTCAAGGCTACTACTAAACTAAATACTAACGTTATCGCAAAACTGTACCATAGTATTTTGAAACAATAAAAGTTACAATTAAAGTTTACCGAGCTAAGCCTTGGCTTGAAATGTCGCATTTAAAATTGATTTGAGCAACAATGTAACGATTTTGACAGTTGAGCAAAAAATTTAACTTTTTCAAACTTCAATCGCTTATAAGTCGCTTTAACGTGAATTTTCGAGATTCTCGTTACGCGGCGCTAGCGGAGAAACGTTCTAAAGAACGCTTTTTTTTTAATCTTTCGAATGAAATCAAAATGGAGACGATACGACAATTATTTCGCTAGATAGAGTCAATTTTGTGCCCAAAAATTGAAGTTCGAATAAAAAACGAACCGACACTTTTTAGAGGGTGGGTCTAATTTTCGTCAATAGCCCGCGGGATAAGCTTCAAAATCATAAATTTTCATGCAATTCGATAAAGAAATGAGCGAGTTTCGACCGGGTATAGGATTCGGCTTAGAGAAATAATATATGGAGATTTTAATAAGAGTATCAAATTCTAAACATGACTTACATCAGTATCTTTTTCGTTGATCTTTAGGGCTATTTATTCATTTATTTGACTGGAATCAACTATCCAAAAAGGCACTCAGCTAAAATATTGTTATATTAAGTGGCTCTGCAAATTGTGAAAATATTTTTAAGTTTCACTTTGCCCCACATTCCCCTACTTATAAGAACATTGGGGGGGGGGGCATTGTTAACGTACATACAATTGAACATCGAGCTTTTATATAAGGACCAATGTTATGTTTCTAACACATAACTAAACATAATTGTACACTTCTGTGTTGTTATTAAAAATTTCATTACCTTTTGATTTCACAGCTGATATGAAGAATGATCTCAACTAAACAATACTGATATTGTTTTGTTCACAAACTCTAATAAGTTTATAACTGCTGGTAAGCTTGTAACAGAAGCAATTTGATAGCATTTATTCCTAGGTATTGATTCCAAAATAATGACTTTATGAACTGATTTATTGAAAAAAATTGCTTCCATTAATTAATCTATTAAGGATGATTAGCTTCCATATTTGTTTCTTTTAAATACCGTTTAACTAATAGAGTAAAAAAAATGTGTCACTGTTTCAAAAGAGTTTCTGCTAGTGATACTGTTATTACCAGCTACTGGCGATTTAAGAATTTAACCGGTTTCGACATTCAAGTCAATTGACTTGAAATGTAAAACCGAGGAAAAAAGTTTCATTTCTTTTTCTTTTCAGAAAATTATATTTTTTTATCTTGCAGTTTGGACTGAACTTACTTTTCCAGCTTTCTCATAAATTAAAAAAAAAGCGTTATATTATGCGTTAACACCAAAACATTGTTAAATCTAATAATAAGAGGAGGGGAAATAAATATATATTTTAATTGTATTGTGCTATACGTAGATGTGCAAAAAAGCAATTATTGTTTTGTTTTTCTCAATTATGAATTCACTTAATTTTCTTGACTATGGGAGCAAAAAAAATGGTTTTCTCTCTGTAACAAATCATACCGATCGAAAGGTCTGATTTAGAAAGAAAAAAAAAGAGTAAGATGAATTTTTTAACTTGACTAGAACGCCAGCGATGCACAGTTGCGGAATGAGAAAACCTTAGTGGTATTTGTTTAGAATTTCTCAGTATTTATTGACTTGTTGGAAGCTATTTTGTGTGTGTGTGTGTTTTTTAGTTTTTTTTAAATGTTCAATATAATGATTTAATGCGTTTTCGAAGAGCGGGAATGTGTTTTTTCTCATTTAGTTTTTACTTCTCATTTATCTCTTATTCATTGTTTTTTTCTTCGTTGTATAAATGTATTTTTATCATTTATTTTTTTAATTATATTTTTATTTCTTTTTCCGTTTCTACATCTTCTCTAAACCGGTTTTCTTGAGATCTCAGTTTTTCATTTCCATTTTTGCACTTTAGTTACCACATATTTAAATTATCCGTTAAGGCCCAAATATTAAGGTCCTACCCCTGATAAATTACCATTACCAATCTAAAAATAAAATACATCTGCTAATGCGACACATCCAATAGCAAAAGTACCATCCTCTAGTAAAGAAATAATAACTGCTGGCGTGTCATAATCCGATTTATAGCAGAAAAGAAAAAAGAAACAATAGATTATCTGTTAATTCCTGTCCCTGTTCCTTTAAATATGGTTCTCGGGCTTGACAAGAACTTCCTTGTGCTGATCCTGTTAGCAGAATCTCGCCATATGAAAGGGATTAGTTGGAGTGTCGCTGCCCTGATAAGCCCGAAATCAGCGTCATATTTCGTTCCCGTCGTTCGATGACAGGTGATTTTGTTTCCAAACATTTCTGCTGCTATTGTAATTTGTTGGCGGAACGTAGAACACCGGATTTATATCCCTTTTAAAAATGAAGCAATTTTTAAATGATGCAATTTCTTAGATATTATCTAGATATGATGACAAGTTGGTAAATATTCAAATGAGTATTTTGAAAAAGTCAATTCAGGAAAGCCCAACTGCTTATAGAAGTAGAACTTAGTGATGCAGTTGAATTTCTATTTAGTTATGGTAAAGTTTATATTGGATAAGACACAAAATAAATATCTGCTAGAACTCGGTGAACTCTGTAACGGATTGATTAACTAGGTTTGAAAGCAAAGTTACAGCCGAATTTTCAATCTGCTTGTTTTAATTTAGTGCAAGTCTAAGTTAATGCTATGTAGTGTTTGCACTTTTAGTTAGTTCTTAACTTATCTCTGAATCTAACAAGTCTGCTTGTAGAGCACATTCCGGGAAAACTTCGATGTAACTCCGAATCAAGGGAACGCAGTTTTTTATTGTAAGTTTATGCCAAATAAGTTGGATTTATCGATGCATGACTAATGTTTTCCTATTAAAAAATATTTATGCATTAAGAAAGATATAAAAAATAGTTATGAACAAAAGGCAAAACAATTTTCTTTGTAGACTTCTTGACGAAGATGAATTATTGACTGATTGAGAGCCTTTTGTAACATTATTATTATTTTTTTTTACTCTAAAGAAAAGCAGCTTCTTTTTTTATATTACTCAGACGTGGGTACTTAGTTTTTTTCTTGAATTACATAAAGTTACCAGACAACATAAGAAAACAAATAATACCAGTTTGGAAATTTTCTAACGACCAGAAAAAATAGAGAAATGAAATTAAAAAGTGGTTCAAATCTCCCTTATTTCCTCCTGATCAGTACACTAACTAAATTTCATTAATTTTCTTGCAGACACCATCCTGCCCTGTGTGCCGCTTGCTTTCCAAAGCAACTGCCACCTCAGCCCCAGAATTACACACCCCACGCGTCCTCCACTTGCCTCCCAATGACATAGAAGGTCAATGGATCAGCCTGCGCTGTGAAGTCAGGCCATACGGCCTGTTCTTGAAACGTTCTTTCCTCTTCAGTCATCACAACAAACAGTGGCAAGGAATGCATGCTTATTTCAAAGATCCTAACTGCATGAATCCTATGTTTACTCTAAACGCAAGCGGAACGTTCATTCCTGGGCCACCATCGAAGACGATACCTGATGCTGCTCAGTACGACTTCCAAATCCTTGATTCGACTGTTACTCCAAAAGATCAAAGTTTCGTTAGCAATATGAATGGTTTGCCTACTTGCAGGTCCAAGGCTCTGTGGAAAATTGGAGAGGCGATGAACCTGACAGAATTTGGTGGCTGCAAAGAACTAGGCGTACAGATACCTTCAATTGAACTCGATTTGGTCAGATTTGAGCATCAAAAACCAAACGTGAGGTACTTGTTTCTAGGGGATGTATCTGAAGAACAGGCGAGACCGACTAGTTTCCAACCACCTTTGGTGCAGTGTTCGGACAGTCAATCTGCTGATGAAAATTCGTTGTACAACGAACTACGCCCATTACCGTTGGTTTCGAAATCTTGTAAATTATTTTGTGATGGCAGCTATTTCCTCACTGGACTGATTATTTCGTCTATTATTTTACACTGCAAATTTTCTATAATTTAAAAAGTGATGTAAAACACATAAATAATTAGAGAAGAAAATATCAGCATGTTCCAAAACTAACGACCAATTTTCAAGGCAATACAAATGTATGAATTTTTTTCTCTGGTGATTGAAAAAATAATCTATTTAGAAGGTAGAATCACCATTGTCTTTTGGAAATCAGTTGGTAAAACATATGAAGAGTGCAACAAGTGTACCAGCAAAAATGCGGAAAACAGGTAAAAATAAGGGGCGGGGCTACTGGTGAACAAATTCAGATGAACCGGTAGCGTTTCGGATAAAAAGAAGAAAAAAAAACCTACTAGATCATCATCAATATCTGACGCTGTTGATGATGATCAAATAAGCGATTTGTTCACAAGTCGCCTAATATTGACCCTTGTTAGCGGTCGTTTCCCGTATTTTCACTGGTAGAGTTGTCGCACTTCTTCATACGTTTTGCCCCCAGTTTCCAGGAGACGATGAAGATTATTTCTTCCAAGCAACTAAAGTAAGACCGCGGAGAGACGGCGGACGGACTGGAAGTGAGAACGGACCACTTCATTTTGAAACAGATTGCATCAGCGAGAACACGCTACGTCCTTGCTTTACGCTTTCTTGTGCAGATCCAACCTATTTGAAAATGAAGTGGTCCGTTTCCGCTTCCAGTCCATCCGCCATCTCTCCGCGGTCTTACTTTACCTGTACAAGAAACCACAGTGCATTAATGTTTCTTGGAAATGGATCACTGCATTTGGAACACCCCGTAATGCACAAGTTCTCTTTTAATATTTTAGTTTGCACTGAGATATCCACGAAAATTTAAAAAGTGTATTAATGTTTTGTTGCACTCTAAAAGGAAACTCTATTTTCGACCAGTAAAACTTGTGAATAATAACTATTTCTTAAAAAGGTCACATACAGATGCTTGTTATGATAATTAGAACAAAATGCAATTTAAAGTCAGTAATTGTATGTCAGTAACAACTTAATTTTTCCTTAATATTTACAGTATTATCTTTAACATTACAGGGTATGAGATGAACATTTTAGCAATAAAATAAAAGAATTTCTGTTGTCTGTTCTCGTTCTTTCACGCTTGAAACTTCTCATTATCGTACTATTTCAAGTATGAGCTCTCCTTAGAGCATTTCCTGTCGGGCATTTTTTTTTTTTCAGAAAGTGCACTTCACTAGAAAAAAGAGGTAAGATTACAATTGAAGGAGCAAGTGAATAAAGGTGATATGGGACAATTTTTTTAATTTCTAGTAAAAGCTTTCAAAAAAAAAAAAAAATGTGGTATTATTTCTTTTAAGGAATTTTTCTCAATAGGTAAAACGGGGTCGTGACTAAGGGGACATGATACTGATGAACTTATCACCCTTCATCCATGATACAAAGTAAGTTTCAAAAATTGCTACATATCACCTTTACCCACTTGCCCTTTCAATTAGACTAGAGGTACGGTGTAACGTTGCACAACTTCTGGAGTAAGCTCTTTCGATTTTAAGAAAACTTTAATCGTTGGAGGAAGGTTTCACGTAGCCTGTGTAAAGTTAAACCAAGCGGAACAATTGCTGGGGTTTTATTCAAAGCGCAAGACAAACATAGGCGCAGAGCTCTCAAAATCTTATGAACGCAGCCAGGATGTGTCTTTACTGCCGAGCGATAAAACGCGCTTGCTTTGAGAGCTCTTTGTATACGGTACAGTTCGCGGTTCGGGATTCGATTCTACCGTGTGAAATAAAAAAAACTAATGAATTTGTGTAATGTTTATTGGTAGTGGGAAAGCATGAACGTGACAAGCATAAAATAAACGAATAATTGAAAGTAGTCTTGCGGCCTGGTAAATTCTCTTTTTTCTTTCTTTTAGTAAAGAATTCTGGTGTAACCTTACACAGAAATCCGTGAAACGTCACGCTATAGTTACATTACCATCGTTTAACCTTTCACAAAGAATTTGTAACTTTACACCAGATATATTGATTTAGTTACTCCATAACAGTGGAGGCAACACGGTAACCACCTTATTTATGGAGTTAGGTTACATAATATTTTTCACAGTGTAGATACATCTTTACAAAATGATTCAACATTTTATCAACTCTGTCAAGCCAAGAAGAAAAAAAGTCTCGTGGCCACATCTTACAAGGATCATTATTCATGTTAAATGAACAGAAAATAAATTAGAATATATATATTTTAATTTTGACATTTTGAATAATGTTCAAATAATGTTTTTTGCAATCAGAAATTGTGATAAGTGTGGACCTGTGTGTGTGCGTATGTATGTACATGTATATGTGCATACAGAAGTTTGCGTATGTAAGTGGGTGTGTATGCATAGGACATGAATGCCACCACCAGACGGAGCGAAGTCCAAGGACCCGTGCCATCTGAAGGAGCAGGGGCAGATGGGAGACCACGGAGGTGGAGCACCGAGCACCATCCCAGTGTCCTGCTCCGAGTCCAATCACTTCGAAAAAGGAATCACTATGGCAAATACAGTTGGAAATCAAAATGAATTTTCTGATTTTTTTTTTAATTATAAAGACTATTTTAATATTCTTGGTAATTCTAAAAAGTATGAAATGAAATAAATACGTAATTTCTGTATAACAACGCTCAAAAATTGCAGTTAATTTTTTTGGTTTTACATATTAGTTATTCTATAAAGCAGCCAATAAAAATTTAAATAAACATTGTGAGACAAGAAATCTTCAGTGATATGGTGAAAGCTATTCGTAAACCTATTTTTTTCCCCAAATTTTCACTTTAACTTTTATTGGCCGCTTTAGAGTTAACTTAAATATAACGATATAATATTAACTTTAATTTTTGAGTGCTGTAATAAAGAAATCATATACTTATTTCAAATTCTTTTTTTTTTTTTAGAGCTAACAAGCTGATAGGAATATTCATTAGAATTTAAAAAACTTCCTTTTTTTTTAAATTTTATTTAAAAAAAATTTCGCCTTTGAAATTTAGATCAGGTGAACCTTTTTTTAAATCTAAAGGATATTTACCTTTTATCTATCCTTATTTGCGAAGAAAAATAATGACTTTCGTTTTAATATAATGTATTGCGTTTAAAGAGAAAATTGCAAGTTGTATGTTTTAATTTAAAAGCAATAAATTCAAGTGAAAAATTGAGGGAAGTATAGGCGTTAGGGAAGATAGGCGTTAGGGAAGATAGGCGTTATAGTAAAAGCTATCTCCCCAAAAACAACAGTGTTGTAAAAAAATCCCCCGCCAAGAAAACCTTAAATACTCAGCCTTAAAAAGTTATGATATCGAGTTTTCCCGCCAAGTTTGTGCCAAACTACAACTAACCTGTATGTATAGTTCTTTTAAATTGTTTTCAGTTTTGCCAGGCGGGAAGCTTTGTCTTGTGAGGTGGTTGCTTAATGAGTAAAAACTTCCCGCCTGGCAGGACTGAAAACAATTTAAAAGAACTATACATACAGGTTAGTTGTAGTTTGGCACAAACTTGGCGGGAAAACTCGATATCATAACTTTTTAAGGCTGAGTATTTAAGGTTTTCTTGGCGGGGGATTTTTTTACAACACTGTTGTTTTTGGGGAGATATCACATGTTTTTGCATTAATATTATTTCTTTGCCTGTTTTTTTTTCTCTTCAAAATTTACTTTGCATGTGTTTTTTTCCCTTCAACATTTTTCTTGGCGGTCCGACATCTGTGGTTTTCTTGGCGGCATGCATTTGGTGCAAAAGTTCAAGGATCTTCTTCAGTCTGGGATAAATTTGAAATCAATCACAATGTACCACCCGAACCGACGCAAAACAAAGCTAGTTGCTAACAATACTACGATTAAATTAAAAGTTAAAAAAAAAAACCCCAACCCTTACTGCCGATCTCATATTAAAATGAACTAAATTGAAGATCCCATTTAACATTCGAGCGTTCGCGCTGGGTCTTTTCGACCCAGGCGCAAGGATAAACACTCGCTGCTCTACTTCTATTTGAAAGAAATGGATCAGGTCCACTGTAGCTGCATTCAAAGTCGACCCCTTGAACTTGGATATACTTTTGAGATCCTTGATTAATATTTGTCAAAATCATGATTTACTACTGAATTATTCATTAAATATTGTTAAAATGCTCTTAAAATGTAATATGGGTCACTCTGACCCAGCGCGCGCTCTCGTGTATCGGTATGTCGCGCGCTTTCCGGAAGGTTAAAAGCCCTATGCAATAAAATCAATTACAAATATTTTATTTGTTAACAAATAGAAACTGGCAACAGATAAAATTATAAATCATTGAGTTTTCTTTCCTCGTGGCCCAACAATGAAAACATAAACGCTCAGATGTTGAACAGAGCTGGTAGATAGAAATCGGACCAATTTTAAGCATTAATAACTCCGGGGTGCGATGACCCCGGGGGGTAAATTTTGGGAAAATGTCCTCAATGTCTCATCGAGAATATTCATACCAAAAATCAACACTAAAGACCCCCGGGGAGAAAAGATACGGAAAATAAAAGCGAGGGGGAGGGGGTGGGGGGGTCGAAAAACCCCCTATGCCGAGCTTTGGGACAAAATAAATGTGGGTGCAAAAGCAGAGCTCAATCCGAGTTACCGTTTAGTCTGGACCCCTGTCAAACAATTTTTAAAAAGTGCGAAAAATAGCGATTTTATAACATATATCACCCCTCCCCCTGAGGGTCCTGGATGTTTTGCTTTAGTATGTGCCGTCAGGGGCCGCTGGAGATTGAGTATACCAAAAATGAACTCTAAGGATCTTTATGGGGCTGAGATACAGAGGGGTGAAAACCCCGGTTTGGTTACTCGCGTAAACAGTCCTAGTCGCTCTTTTACATTTTTATTGGCGACGGAAATTTCTTGGCGGCTTGTATTTGGTTTTCTTGGCGGGGCGGGACGCTCCCGCGTCCCGTGATTCGAACTAAGTTGTATAAGAACTATTTTATCTCTCAAAGTTTTAATTTAAATTTCATTGGCTACTTTTAAACTGAATACAAAATTGTAAATACTTACTGCAACTTTTGATTGTTGTAGTCAAGATATAATTGTTTCAAGATCATATATTTGTTTCACCAGCGGGTGACCGAGCTCCGCTCGAGGAAAACAGGTATCGAAGCTAACTCGAAGATTTAAATTTTCAATTGTGATTTATCAAAACAAT